>CAVMGG010000069.1:0-97996 GCA_963680895.1 Fragum sueziense
GTAAAACACACAAATATGTGGGTGGGGTAAGAAATGCATTTTTCAAATATAAATCGTCATATACCCACTCTTTTTGAAGGTTCTTAATTCAATGCATGCTGTTATGATTGAAATAACCAGAAGTGACATAGAAAATACATTTAAATTGATTATACGCAGTTTATACGCAGAAATAATTCCAGGTAGTTAGTCAATTTGCATATTGTTGCTAGATTATTGTTATACACAGTAAAAAACGTACTAGCCACACAAACAAATACTCGTTTTATTGTTTCCTGAAACGTTTGTACACCCATTTAGATTAAATAAATGAATATTAAATAGATTAAATACAACTAATTTGGACATTGGTACAACATCTTTACCCAATTTGATAGATATAAACAAAACATAGATCTTGGATGCTCTCAAATGTCCCCCCTTTCCCTGTAGCTTACATTAATCTCTGCTTTAACCATTCATAGTCAGATAGTAAAACTCATTTTGTATGGATCACAATCCTTGCAAGAGCGTCCACTGAAAATATTTTAGCATTCTTTGATATAATAGATATATTGATTGGTGAATCCAAAAGATTCCACTGTGATATCACTGGACAACACACTAATAATATGATAGCGTCCAAGATGGCGGCCAACAGTAGATATACACATGGAATAGATACATAGAACATTCATTTTGATTCTGACTTGATCTGGAAAATGAATAAAAATAATTTTGAGGACAGTTAAGATTCACACAAAGATGAATATTTAAACTTTAAATAATGGTTAATAAGAGTGACATAATTAATTTCTGAATGACCCTTTGGGAGTAAAATACCTCCATGGGCTTAGCAAAAAAATCTCTTTTTGTTTGTTTTCTTAAGTTCATGTTTCCTCTCTCTCAAATTATTCTGTAAATTTCTTGATCTTTATCTATTTTTTATAAATTTACTAAAAAGGGGGCACAATTCAGCTATTGTGATCAAATGGGCCTTCTATGCCCTTATCGAAAATGTTGCAATTTAACTCTTTAAATTTTGCACTTTCAAATAAATCAGACCATTATATCAAGCGTTTACTGTCCTCGAAAAATTTCTAAGATGCCTTTTTTTAACCCTTTCCCAAACGGCAAAATTTTAGGGTGATCCACTTCAAAAACTGCCACAATTGACAAAATAGAATTTATTATTGATAAAATTTGCGTAAAATATAGCATAGAAAATATTGAGACAAAAGGAGAAACTGCTGGTTATCAGCAGTTTCTTCTTTTGTTTCAATGTTTTCCCAAGTCTGTTCTATTAGGGACGTCAAAACCAGGTCTTGTTTGGGAAAGGGTTAACCAAATCTCGGATATACCTACACATGCTACAATGTGTTTAACTTCTATTACAAAATCTTAAAATTCTATTGGTGATACAGCTGACCGAATGCAGTCATTTCATTGATTCTCTTGTCACTTATTTAGGGAAGATTAAACCAAAACGGTCCTTAAAAGAGAGTTCTAATCCGATTGTACGGATTGATGTAACGTTTCGCATGCTTTTTTCGTCTGTTGATACAAAAGATTAGTAGCTATTTTCTATAGGGGACGAAATGATGTGAGTTAGCTGGGTCTTCGATGATGGTTTTGACCAATCTTTAACAAAGTTGGCTAGACGGTGTTGATCATAAGACATAGGGCATATACGAGTAAGGGACGTTTTGTTATATTGTAACTCCATGTAAGCATACACCGCCATTGTGGTCTCATGTCATTAATTTGTATGATATAATGTGTGATGTATATAAAAACTCATTTGATTTGGAATTCTGAAAGACGGGAATTCAACACTATAAAAATGCAAAACTTGATAACGCTAGGTTACTGATTTGTCACAAAGTTGGGGGTGAGATTTGGGCATTGCTCATAGATTTTAATTCCATTGGGGTATTTTATATATGTATAGTTTGTCTTTATTTTTCTTCATCTCTAAACTTATATACATGTATGATATTCTATGTCTATTGCAATTATATATTTTAAGTTGTTTCATCCGTTTATCCATCTGAAACAATTACATTATACTTTTGGCTCCTCTTTTTAATTTGGTCATTAACATTTTGCTACATCAATCTTGTGTACCACAACTAGTTTGTCCTAGTTTTTAACGACATAATTGTTACAAACCTTTACTATTTGATGCAAGATCTTTATAATAAAAGTCTTCTTTTTAAGCTTTCCATGGACATTCACACTGAATTCCAGTGATGCTGATAATTATGTCTCGTCGAAATTAGGATTCGCAATTTTAAAAGAAACTGGCTTTAACAAGTATCATAGTGACAGCAGTAGTTTTAGTTGAAAAGTTTTGAAGGCTAATTGATCAGATTATATAGAATAAAATACTTTTATAATTCCCCATCTTATGGTGAAAAGTGTACCTATCATAGAAATATTATAATGATTATATTGTAAAGGTTATTTTATAACGCAATGGCTTTCGTAATAATTTCGTTAAGCAATGCGTTCAAAATATAGTATTGTAAACTAATAACCATCACATTTCATCTGCTCCGTCGAATTTGGATTATTACTTTGGATATATTTTTTTCTGGAAGTTTAGGTCCGAATCGGATAAATAAATCCCAATACACCTCCAACTCAATTAATGAATATATCGTTTTCTCATTCACGACAACGTATAAATTCTTATAATATATACAACCTTGTTATGCATTATTATATCCATATTATCTAAGACGTATTCTCATTTTGTGCCATTAGGTACCAGTCTCGAATTGACTTCGTTTGAATTAGCAAAACTGACGTTTCAGACTTCATTTTACCACACAATTTACAAATATAGACAAATTCTAAAAACATGTTACAATTAATTTAATATGTTAGAATATATTAAAATGTGTTTTGTATATATCTGTTAGGATATAGGGTGACTGTGTTTAACTAAGATCCAAATAAGTTGTATTTAATCTGTAAACGGTTGTACAAAGTTTTCACAGACAAATAATATGATTATTTGTTTGTGTGGCTAAGTATATTATTGTTTATAAAACAGCCCATCCACCATAAGCAAACTGACTCAGCTTATAAACAATTGAAACGTATTCTGTATATCCAATCTGGTTTATTTGATAATAATTTTATGAATTTGAATGAGCACAATCCTAAGGTTGGGTTTAAGAAAATTATCATTTGGCAAATGTATTTCAAGTAATGTATTGCCCCACCCACATATGTGTTTATTTACACGGTACCTGCACAGGTTTACAACTTGACAACATCGTGCATCGTATCCGGCATATATCAAGCTTTAAAATGGTATATAACAACCTTGGTACATCATGGTTAAGGGGTGCAGATAATTCCTTATATAGTGCCCTTATTTAATATCATCTGACGGACTATATTGCAAGATACAGGGAAACAGGAGGCATTTTAAAGATCGGCATAGATCTGTTTCTTGTTTATATCTGTTAAGATATTGGGTGAAGATGTTTTACTAAGATCCAAATTAGTTGTATTTAATCTATAAATGGTTGTACAAACGTTTCACGGAACACTAATGCGATTATTTGTTTGTGTGGCTAATTATTTTACTGTGCTTAAATTACCCCTCCCACCATATGCAAATTGACGAGATATATGAGCATTATTTCTGCATATAATTGATTAAAATGTGTTTTGTATATCTTTTCTGGTTCATTAAATAGTAATTTGATGAATTCGAATGAGTAGATTACTACGTGATTGGGTTAAAGACGATTTCTATTTGAGAATTGTATTTCAAATAATTTATATGTTATCTTACCCCACCCACATATGTGTGTGTTTACACAGGATCCGCGTAGGTTTACAACTTGACAACATCGTGCATCGTATCCAGCGCATTTTAAGCTTTAAAATGGTATATAACAACATTGGTACATCGATGCTTAGGGGTGAAACGATGTCCTTAAAAAGCCCTCTTATTTCAAAGAATTAGACGGACTATGTTGTAAGAAACAGGGAAAGAGGGGGCATTTTTAAGAGAAGCCTAGAACTGTGTCTTGTTTAAATCTGTTAAAATATTGGGTAGATATGTTTTACCAAGACCTGAATAAGTTGTATTCAATCTAAAAACGGTTGTGCAAACGTTTCATGGAACAATAATGTGATTGTTTGTTTGTGTGGCTAAGTATTTTACTGTGCATAAATTACCCCATCCACCCTATGCAAATTGACGAGATATATGAGCATTATTTCTGCGTAAAATTGATTGAAATGTCTTTTGTATATCGCTTCTGGTTTATTTGATTGTGGTTTTATGAATTGGAAAGAGTACATTCCTAAGTTATTGGGTTAAAGACGATTTCTATTTGACAAATGCATTTCAAATAATTTATGTGTTGTCTTACCCCACCCACATATTTGTGTATTTACATGGGAGCTGCACAGGTTTACAACTTGACAACATCGTGCATCGTATCCAGCATATTTCAAGCTTTAAAATGGTATATAACAACCTTGGTACCTAGGGGGGTGCAGCGAAATTATTTTTTACCTGGGTCATCAGACGGACTAAAATTGTTGCCTGCAATATCTTTTAATACTGACTAGTCTAAAAGTTTGCTGTTTGGTAATGGGTTAAATGAAATATAATGAACTAACCTTTATTGTGGCATAGAACTGATCCAATACTAAACTCATGGATCTAGTAAGATTTGAGGTATATGAAGTTTCATGCTCTAAGGCATTCTCAAAACTTTCAAAATCTGTCATCCATTCTACAGCAAATTTGTTACTGACAATATCGATCTGAAAAAGATGTACACCAATGAAAAACAATCCCTTTCTAAACAAGGTTGAGTTTTAACATCCAAGAAGGAGAAATTGTCTGTCAGAAAGCATTGTAGGAACAGTAGAAATGCTGATGACCAGTATTTTCTCCTTTTCCCTTAATATTTTCTGTGCTATAATTCACATACCGTATAGCACTTTATTTCTGTGGGGTCCAAATTTTGCGTATTTTTCCTGAAATCAGCCAGGTTAAATTTCTGTGCAGCATATTTCTGTGGTCTCTCACTTTGCCAATTCATTTTATCTGTGCGCAATGAAATCAGTATTAGCCAAACATATTTTGGAAAATGATGCTTACAAAACATTAGAATTACTCCGAGATGGTAAAGGGATAATCCTATTCATTTATCTATAGAGTTGTCATGGGAAAAGATGCCGTATACAGATAGGTGAGAAAAGACAGTTGTGTCGAACTGCTGCCAATCAAATGGGTTAAAATCAAAGTGATAAATCTTACCTTATTCATAGCTATGATGAAGGGTAGTTTATATTTGTACAATATACTACATGCATATGTCATGTTCGACATGAATGTTACTGGACTGACGCTCCGAGATGTGTCCATAACATAAACAACCACAGTGGGAAAAGCTGATGCCTGTAAAGTATAAATTCAATGTGACATAAGTACAATGTTATCATAGTTTATATTTGTACAATATCCACATGATATGAATGTCATATTTGAAATGAATTTGAAAGTTACTGGACTGACAGTTCAAGATTTTCCAAGATACTTTTCTTAAAAGTATATCCTAGAAAAGTGGTTTACCAGAGATTGTCCTATTAGTGACACATTTTGATGCACAAAATTCTAAAAACTTACGAAAACATTGAAGAAAGAGCTGATGGCTTTGCAAAGCTCAACTGACACAACATAAAGAATGAATTAACCCTTTCCCAAACAAGACCTGGATTTGATGTCCCAAATATAAAATGCTTGGGAAAACATTGAGACAAAAGAAGAAACTGCTGATAACCAGCAGTTTCTCCTTTTGTCTCAATATTTTCTGCGCCATATTTTACACAAATCCTTTCTTTATTAACATCCATTTTGTCATTTGTGGCAGTTTTTGAAGTGGAGTACCCTAAAACTTTGTCATTCGGGAAAGGGTTATATAAAATCCCACTTACCAGCGCCTCTGTAATGATGGACCCTGATGCTGACCATGTGAATACCTCTATCTGACCTGGGGTGTCTATAACTATGTATCTGTTCAGAAAATATGTATTTTAAAAGGCTTGGGAAAACATCGACACAAAAGAAGAAAATGCTGATAATCAGCATTTTCTCCTTTTGCGTCCATGTTTTCTTCGCTATACCACTCTCATACTACAACTTTTTTATCATCCATTTGTGGTCTGTATCAGCTGTCAAATTGGACAATACTAAAATTTGGTCATTTGGGATAGGGTTAATAAAACAAATGTGACTTACCAGCGCCTCTGTAATGATGGACCCTGATGCTGACCATGTGAATACCTCTATCTGACCTGGAGTGTCTATAACTATGTATCTGTTAAAAAAGAAAAATCAAATACATAATATTAGATTTTTAACCCATTACTAGACAATAAATATTTTGACTTGTCCAAATTCAAAGTCGTGCAGAGGACAACGTCAAGTGAATGAAATTTCACTTTTTTGGTAGAAAACATAGTTGGAAATTAATACATCTAAGGGTAAGGCCTCGTTTTAAAAAGGCTGTCATTTTATTTTAAATTTGAACTTGATTACACTAATTTCACTACAATCTAATTGACCTGATGCACTTTTCTTGTTCTATCAGATTTGTTGTTAAATAATTAATGCAAAGAAAGTGTGTAAGCTTGTTAGTAAAACAGGCCACTGTTCCCCCAAAAGAGAAATATTCATACAGAATTGAAGATTTAGCACAATTTACATATTCTTGTAAGCTGTAAATAGTATCAAGCTATGCATTATGGCATGTTGGGGATTCTTAAAGTATGGGAGGTCTGAGGAATGATAGTTAACTAGAACTTTATTCTAGTTTACTCTTTCCCAAACAACAAAATTTTAGGGTGATCCACTTCGAAAGCTGCTGCAGACAACTAAACTAATGTAACTTAAGATGCGCTTGGTGAATAATAGAGCAGAGAAAATATCGAGACAAAAGTAGAAAATGCTGATCATCAGCATTTTCTTCTTTTGCCTCAATGTTTTCCCAAACCTTTCCTATTATGGACATCAAAACCAGGTCTTGTTTGGGAAAGGGTAAGCCAACTTAGGTCAGAGAAATCACTTACTTTGATTCTGAACTTTTCTTTTTCTCCACAAATTGCATGACTTGATCAAACCTTGTTGCAAACAGGTTAAGTGATGTGACAATTCCACCATTGGGACCTAAATTGTATCTGGTGTAAGTTGAGGACTTGATTGATTGATTGATTGATTGATTGATTGATTGATTGATTGATTGATCGATCTAGGATTTATGTCCCACTCAACAGATAGGATCATATCATGAAGATGGGAGTCTTGGTCTAACTCTTACCAAAATGGCAGAAATTTAGTCTGTTCTAATTTGAAAGCTACTGCAAACCACAAAATTGATGCTTATAAAACAAGAGTGCCATGGTCACAATATACGCCGCCACTTATAAAACTTGAGACAAAAAAATGACATTGACAAGGATTTATAAATATTCACTGAAAAACCTGTAAAAAATTGAGTTCACAAAAAGGGTTTTATAAATATCCAGTGAAAAACCAAGTTTCATTAGGATCTTAGGAGGAGTTGCGTTGACAAGGCTGCAATTTCAATAAGCCCCAGAGACTAAGTTTTAAGGGGGCATAACTCTGGAAAAAATCAATGAACCATAAAATTCTTCCTACATGCACATCTACTAATTGAGGTGATAACATTGACCAAGTGACATTAAGATCCAACCAGAAACTTAGGAAGAGTTGCGTTGACAAGGCTGCAATTTCAATAAGCACCAGAGACTAAGATTTTAAGGGGCATAACTCAGGCAAAAATCGACGAACCATAAAATGCTTCCTTCATGCACATCTACCAATTGAGGTGATAACATTGACCAAGTTTCATTAAGATCCAGCCAGAAACTTAGGAGGAGTTGCGTTGACAAGGCTACAATTTCAATAAGCCCCAGAGACTAAGTTTTTAAGGGGCATAACTCAGGCAAAAATCGATGAACCATAAAATCCTTCCTTCATGCACATCTACCAATTGAGGTGATAACATTGACCAAGTTTCATTAAGATCCAGCCAGAAACTTAGGAGGAGTTGCGTTGACAAGGCTGCAATTTCAATAAGCCGCAGAGACTAAGTTTTTAAGGGGCATAACTCAGGCAAAAATCAACAAACCATAAAATCCTTCCTTCATGCACATCTACCAATTGAGGTGATAACATTGACCAAGTTTCATTAAGATCCAGCCAGAAACTTAGGAGGAGTTGCGTTGACAAGGCTGCAATTTCAATAAGCACCAGAGACTAAGTTTTTAAGGGGCATAACTCAGGCAAAAATCGACGAACCATAAAATCCTTCCTTCATGCACATCTACCAATTGAGGTGATAACATTGACCAAGTTTCATTAAGATCCAGCCAGAAACTTAAGAGGAGTTGCGTTGACAAGGCTGCAATTTCAATAAGCCCCAGAGACTAAGTTTTTAAGGGGCATAACTCAGGCAAAAATCGATGAACCATAAAATCCTTCCTTCATGCACATCTACCAATTGAGGTGATAACATTGACCAAGTTTCATTAAGATCCAGCAAGAAACTTAGGAGGAGTTGCGTTGACAAGGCTGCAATTTCAATAAGCCGCAGAGACTAAGTTTTTAAGGGGCATAACTCAGGCAAAAATCGACGAACCATAAAATCCTTCCTTCATGCACATCTACCAATTGAGGTGATAACATTGACCAAGTTTCATTAAGATCCAGCCAGAAACTTAGGAGGAGTTGCGTTGACAAGGCTGCAATTTCAATAAGCCGCAGAGACTAAGTTTTTAAGGGGCATAACTCAGGCAAAAATCGACGAACCATAAAATCCTTCCTTCATGCACATCTACCAATTGAGGTGATAACATTGACCAAGTTTCATTAAGATCCAGCAAGAAACTTAGGAGGAGTTGCGTTGACAAGGCTGCAATTTCAATAAGCCGCAGAGACTAAGTTTTTAAGGGGCATAACTCAGGCAAAAATCGACGAACCATAAAATCCTTCCTTCATGCACATCTACCAATTGAGGTGATAACATTGACCAAGTTTCAAGAAGATCCAGCCACAAACTTAGGAGAAGTTGCGTTGACAAGAAAAGTGGACGGACGTACGGACGGACGGATGGACGGAGGGACGGATGGACGGACGGACGGACGGACAGACGGAGAAGATGACGCCAATATACGTCCGCCTCCGGCGGCGTATAATAAAAAGAATTAAGTATTCCAAGCAGTCCAGAAACTATTGGTGCTAAAAGGATAAAATACTGGTCATCAACATTTTCTTCTTTTGTCTCAATGTTTTTCAATGCCTTTTCTGTTAGGGAAATTGAAAGTTCGAAACCAGTTCTTGTTTAGGAAAGGGTCAAAAGCTTTCAATTGATAAACAAACACAAAGGATACTGCTTCATAACTTCTTTATAATTCACTGTGTCTCTTATATCTGAAAATATTAAACAAAATATCAAACCATTATCAAACAGTATTACTTTTGACACCTCTAATAGAAGAGGATTTGGAAAATTGTGATGCAAAAGAATAAAATGCTGTTCATTATTTTTCTAAAGCTGATAATCAGCATTTTCTCCTGCCTCAACATTTTCTACCTATCAAAATATACACATTTTCTTCTTTTCATGTTTACTATTTTGTAGGCCGTAGCTACTTTCCAATTGGACTGGTCTTAAATTTTGTTAAGGAAAATGTTAAAAGCAAGATATCTTATAGTGAAAATCTTGGAGGAGGTTTATCAAGGAACAAGAACAAGAAAATATGGACCATCAGTAGACATTCTTAAGAAATTTGTCTAAACGAATAATGTGTCAAGTCCAAAAATGGTTAAAATTCCTCGAAGTTTCAGAGCGATAGCATCAGTAATTTTCAAGTTAATGAAATTTGAAATGTTTGGGTCTTTTTGGGTAGAAAACATAGTGGGAAATTAAGATATTGCTTGTCTTAACCCTTTCCCAAACAAGACCTGGTTTTGACGTCCCTAATAGAAAAGGCTAGGGAAAACATTGAAACAAAAGAAGAAACTGCTGATAACCAGCAGTTTCTCCTTTTGTCTCAATATTTTCTATGCCATATAATACACAAATTACATCTTTAATACCTTCCACTTTGTCATTTGTGGCAGTTTTTGAAGTGGATTACCCTAGAATTTTGTCGTTTGGGAAAGGGTTAAGTAATTTCTTCATTTTCCAAGATGTTTTCTTACGCCATTCTCTTGTAGGACATCAAAAAGCGACATTATAACTGTGGGAATAGCCGATAATAAAATCCGATTGGGTTTGATGCCATGAACTATAGGGATGACTATTGCAGAGCAAAATGACTATTGGGATAGTATTGCTATTGACCAAATTGCTATCGCGATAGTATTGCTATTGTAGGTTGCTATTGCAATACTATTGCGATACTATTGTTATATGCTTTTAGTAGGGATGGGAACGAGTACTCGATTAATCGAGTACTCAATCGAACGTCCGAGTATCGATTACTAATATCACTAATCGAGTAATCGGAGGAAAAATTATATCAGCAGAAAAATGAAAATTCGTTTCCAAACTCAAATTGTTGAAAATATTGATCGCTGTTTTCCGACACAGTACCGTGCAGAGGGTAGAGTATGTAACACCTGGTCGAATCCCTCGATTTTGTCCTAATTTGCTATCAAGTGCCAACAGCTATTGTTCTCGCTGTCAAACAATGTCATAAATGTTCGCACCTTCGCCGCTATTTACTCTGATTTCAGGCGATGCATTTTAATTGGCAGCCGTAAGATTTACCTTAGAGTTGATTGGTTAATGTCATATTCGATCAGCCGATTATTGGATTATTGTTAAGATTTCATTCTATTGCTATATGTTTCTCGAAAAAGAAGCATATCATTCCCGATTACACGCAAATAAATTCAAGAAAGTTTAACAATGCCTCCCTCTAAGTCTATAGTGACTCGTGTATATCTCACAACATGCGTAGCCTAAGTATTACGAACGCTTTTGAGATAAATAACAACAACAAACTTGCGTTTTTTTTGTTTTTTTTTTTTGTTATTATTTTTCATTAGTATAATTGAAAGATTTTGCCACTTTCTGTAATTCTCACCACATATCTAACAATTGTCCATTTTTCTCAAATAAAGTACAGATCAAATGTCATCTAAAGAGATATTCATACGGAAGATATGCAGCATAAATCGCTGATGAACATGTTGGAAAACACCGATACTATAACCGAAGGACGACGTTTCTATGCGAGTACTCGAGTACTCGATCGGAAGGGTGACCGAGTACTCGATTAGTAAAATTGGTACTCGTTACCATCCCTAGCTTTTAGTGCTGTAAATGGATATTTTTTCATTAAAAATCACATATCCTGAATATTTTACATATTTGCACAATCATTAAATAAATACTCTTGTAACGTGCAGCGGCTGAAACGCAGGAAACACACAAACCTGCCACCCACCGCTGCCGTATATAAACAGGCAAAGGGTCAGCGGGCAGAAACAAACCCTAACAGATGCAAGACTCCAGCTCACACCATCGCCGAGAGGCGTTTGCTTCCCCCTAGTATAACCCGACCATCTACCAACATTAGATGGTCAAACCCCTTTGCATACGATAACTAACAACAACGTTCCACACGAACGTTACATGAACATGCTACTGCTAAACTTCTTTAAACATGCACCGAGCGGATTATGCACAACCTAACTAGGGTATGGTATGGACGTAGTGTCAAACAGTCTTCTTGAAATTCTTATGGTATGAAACCTCTATGAGACCAAGAGGTATGAAACTTGTATCAAACTAGTATGAAGCGGCATAACCTAAAACGGACCTAGTATGAAACTAGTTTGAAACGGACTACTTAAAATCGTATGGGACTTTGTTAACCTAGACGGAGTATAAAGAATAATCAAGTTTGGGACCTTTGTACAGAAAGAAGTTGGTCTCAAACACTAGATTTGGGGGGAGAGAAATAGGTATGAGCTAAAATACTAATGTGTCAAACCAGAAAAACTCTCGTTGTCTTAAAATGCTTAACATGTCAATCCACCACCATCATCAGCTTGGTGCCCGCTGTCATCAATGTTTCGGCCCTTATCCAAGAACACCTCGTAACGGGTGGGCCCACCAAATAAATGGTGTGGGGTGGATTGCTTAAAGTTCGAACCCTATCTTAAAACGAGTTTGAGCATAGAACGGTCTGAACTAAAGTCTAGAAACACGTATGGGACGGTATAAGAAATAGTATGGGACAGTCTGAGAAAAAGTATAATATCACCCTGCATAGTTTCGTACGATAATTGTGCCGTACCGGTAACACACGGTGGCACAACCCTAGACGAGACCATGCCGAGTTAGTATAAGACCAACTGTCTATACAAAGACAGTATGAGCCTAAAGCCTAACTGTTCAGTCTGGAACCAAGTATAATATCACCAAGCACTGCATCGCACAATGATTGTACCGTACCGGTTACATACGGTGGTACAAACCTGTACGATGCCATGCCCGGTCAGTATAGGACCAACAGTCTATACCAACACAGTTTGAGCCTCAAGCCCAACCTGCTACCGGCCAGAGCCTATACCTTGTATGAGACTATGTCCTGTCCAACACACAGGACGAAACCAGTCTCAAACTGACATCACACGAGTCAGTATGAAACAAGGCAGTCTGGACCATCTTGTCAAACGTGGTCCAACACCTTGTACCAACCAAACCCCATGCCCAAACGACCGTGCAAACCGGGAATAATGTCTATAGTGGAGCAAGTATGGCATACCAACTTAGAGGTTCGAGACCACTGTAGTTGGTGCCGCAAGTATGACCACCTATAGACTAACGTGCATCCCAAATAAGCACACCCGTTAGTTAGGGAGAGAGTTCCAACCGCTATCAACCACTGACAGCGCGAACTAAAGCCTAAAAGAGAAAATCAGCCTCTTTTATACTGGTACACCACGTGACTTTAAACGCATGAATGCACATCATATAGACTAGATGACAACCCTTCCTCTTTAATCCTTATACATGGGTTCCAGCCTAAACCAGTAAGCGTCTACAAAACCAAGACGAATTTGGGTATCTTTGACGTTAAATAACGGCGATGAAACAATGTGTCAAGAAGTTTATATGGTCTGAATCGCTTCCAACTCGAGTTCTAAATGTTTTAAGATCATTAAAATCATCAGACCAATCTTTTTAAAGGTTTAGTAACGGTTTGTTTGAATTGATCAACGGAAGAAATCTTTGAAACGCTTGACTACATTAAACTAACGAAAAGGAGTCAAATCTATCGCAACGGACAAAACATGGCAAAGCCGTTTCCGTTACACTCTGAAGGAAGAGAGTGACATTTCATGATTTGAGTAGCCTGCCATTGATGTCTGATATTCAAGAGATAGATTTTTTGCTAAAATTAGACAATGTCATGTGACAAATTGCTATTTTTAGAACTATCAAAACTATTGCGATAGTGGAAACAACTATTGCGATACTATTGATATTGCCAGTTGCCTATCGCGATAGCACTATTGCAGAGGTCACTATTGCGATATATCGATAGTCCGATGTATCGTTACATCCCTAATGAACTACTTGCATTGGGATGTGTAGATATTTGTTGAATCAAACATAAAGACATAAACATTGAACTTACCAATATTTGTGGGAAAAGGAACTTCATGAACTGCCGGATCCAAGTTGATGACATAGGGAGGAGTTTTGTTTGTGTATAGTTGGGACACCAGTCTCTGTAATATGATGAAAACAATATGTGTGTTTGTAAAATATAAATGACCCCGAAAAGGCCAATGTTAAGTTTTCACATTAAAGGGACATATCCCCAGGCCTTAGTCCCTAATGATCCACAGAAGTTGGCTTTTAGCATGTTGTCACACCGTCACCACAGACAAAAAGAAATTGGGTGGAAAATCGTGGCAATTTGCCATCGTGACAACTGCATTTTCCTTTCAAAATTTCAGCACATCGTGTAATGTGGCGATGGATGAAAAATGGTGCAATTCCCCACATTCGGATGGAAATGCCAGGTAAGTTCAATATTACCTGTCCGCCCAAATCACCGCGGATTCGGGTGGAAAAATGGGCTTGCCAAGGCCAACCTGTTTTTCTATCCAAATCCATCTGAAATCCAATCGCGGCAATGCGTGGAAATAGGCAAAAACATGCAAGCTGTACTGTAGATCTAGTGTTTATTAGACAGGGTTCATACAGACAGCCAATGCCAAAATTCAAGCACTTTTAATTAAGCACTTTTTAAGCACATATTTCCATTTTTCAAGCATGTTTCTTCCTACACCAGTCACTACTGAAGGTCTTCAACAACATGTGCTGCAGTTCAAATATACACTGCCCTGCCAAATTTCTTACTTTCAAGGGGCATAATTCTTGCACAGTAAATATAGGTGGAGGGGGAGGAGGACTTGCAAATGTGTCAGTGTCTGACAAAGGCTTGTTCAAGATCATACCTCTACTTTTTTCACAGAAATAATTCTCAAGTGTAGATGTTTAAATCATTTACTTTTTACTATGAATATATCGGGTGATGGTAATTTCGGAAAAATACATTTTCGGTAAAATGATTTTATATACCGGTAGTAAAAAAATGGATGTTTCGGTAAAAAGGCAATTATAGAGTAATTATCACCTTGCCAGCATTGAGGCACGAGTCTAGTTAATTATTTTTTGGCAGTTTGTATTAAACATGAAATTAAGTGATTTATTTGAGTAAATGATGGACAAACAAGAAATTGAACTTATATTCATTCACTTATTTATAAAAGTAAATGTTCATTTATTGATCGATCAACAACAAAATATGAATACATATATTTACAGACATTTGGAACAAAAGAAAATTTAATGTAATAAATGAAGTATTTATCTTTTTTCTTTCAGGTTTTGATGAAGTCTATTTGAAGAAAAAACAGAAATCTAATATCCCTTTACCAAACGACAAAATGTGTTGCAGATGATGTGAATGAAATTAATTGGATAGAAAACATTGTGGTAAATGATCAAATACTTTCTTCGTTTTCCACGATATTTTTCAGAAGCAGTTATACTTGATATGTTTGTGACACGATTAATGAAGTTATTGGTTGATGAGGAAAAACATTTTGGGCGAAATTATAGCGATGGATGTTATATTAATATGTAGGCTACTGAATTTTTGCTAGATATTGATTAAATATGTATTTCTCTCTCTTTTTTTAATTTCAGGTCCAAGATGCTTTTCCTCAGCAGAATAATCAAAGAATGTAGAGACAACAAATAGAAGTTATACAGACGACAAAATTAATGTTTTTTTGAAAATACAAGATAAAAATGAATTTGAAGAAGAAAATAAATTCTCAAGTGTGTCGCCTGTCTGGGAGGTTAAGCTGGTCTTGTGTAGCGAATATTATATATCGGGCGCCGTCGAGCCGAATATCGTCTAGGACGAAATCTTCGCCGATGAAGTCGGTGTTGAGCTGAAATGAGAACAATAAAGAATGTTTATTTGCTTATTAGTTGATAGCTGAATTCAAACGCGCGAGTTTGTTTTCAATTCGACTTCAAAAATAATTATTTTCGCGATTACATAATTCGACATTGACAATACATACCTCGAAGTCGAGTGTAAGCGGGTCGGTTGGTCGTTGACGTCTGTAATTGTTGGCGGCACGGATCAGATTTTCGGGTTTGGGTACGTTGATGTCATCGGTATTCATCATCTTCTTCATCACACGCTCGACGACGGCTGAGGCGGGTTCAAATGATCCGTCTTTGGACTGTTTTTTGATCTAACAAAATATAAAAAGAAAGCATATTAATTAATAATATGTATAATAGTCATGTATAAAAGTTGGTCATTCTTACTGAATAAATTTTTAAAGATGCATTCTCACCCAATTGTGGAGGTTAATTTACGAACCATATAAAATAACTTTGTAAATAATCAAGTGGTTAAATATTTGAACTTATTTCTAGTTGCGTGCTTGTCGATTGTCGATGGCCCAACATAATGCTAAAAGTAGGGCTGGGTACCGCCAATGAAACAATACCGCGGTATACCACGGTATTTTACTAAATACCGCGGTATATACCGCGGTATACTGCCATTCTACCATGTGCTGTTAATTTATAGTTATGGTCATTTAAATAAAGAGATTTTTTACCCAGGAAGAGTTTATTTTTATTGTCAGTTAAGACTGGTACAACAGACTAGTTTCTGACTGACTAGAAGAGTCGTTTCAATCAGACCGGCGCACCCGATTGATAACCAGAAACATCAACAAATACACAAAGACGTTTATACTTAGCTTTATAGGGTTCGATAAAAATCATAAAATTGTTGTATTGATTGGACTTGCAAAATTCTTCCACACAATATATCACTTTGTGATTTCATACGAGCCCATACCGAGAGACAGCAATGTCGTAAATTTACAAAAAGGGACAATCGGCGCATGCCGAATTCACAAGTGCAAAGCGCGACTTGTTTATCGAGCATTCCAATTGGGTCACGTTACTGATCACGCATTGACCTTTGTGTTCTATTGGGTAGTTATTTTTGGAAGCTAATAATAGTAACAGATAACGTTTTGGGATTCCCAGAAAATTCATACACACATGATTCGGTTCGCTGTAGGTTTAATCACAACGAAAAAGCGACAAGGCATTGAAGTATGGACCATGTTCAATTGTTCATTAAATACCGGTATTTCCCGATGATACCGCGGTATCATACCGCGAGGATCGGTCACCGTGGTAACCGGTATACCGGTAATACCGCGCACCTCTAGCTAAAAGCTAATCTTTTTGGCGTCGGGAGCACAGGGAATCGAATCATACCTTCCTATGCCTATTCAGAGGGATTTCTGACCAAAAACAGAACCTAAAACTGAAATAGGAGAGAAGGGGTTGGACTATCCCAGGGCCGAATCGAATAGTGACCCGATTCGAACGCACTTTACTCAAAAACTACAAAAGATATTTTCAAAATCGAACCTCTGTGTGGTAGACAAGTCATTAAGCTACACGACGATATAGGTGGTTAAGCAATAAAATAATCATCACGCCTCCCACAGTCATCGCAAATTCAAACTCAATGGAAAAAATCGAACTCGGACACAAACCTGTAACAGACATTCCCTCCCCTAAAATGCAGCAATCAAGCTTACCAAGCGTATGAAAATGAATTGGTCCAATACTTTGTAATTTATTATACCATCCACGGCCAGAAATGGAATCCGATGCGACTTCTCAGTGACAGCACAAGCGAAAGTTTCTTCAAAGTTATTTTCTTTCATCCGACGTCGCCATTGTGATTGTTGTTGTAGTTTCGGGGTCTGTTACAGGTTTGTGTCCGAGTTAGATTTTTTCCATTGAGTTTGAATTTGCGATGACTATGGGAGGCGTGATGATTATTTTATTGCTTAACCACCTATATCGCCGTGTAGCTTAATGACTTGTCTACCACACAGAGGTTCGATTTTGAAAATATCTTTTGTAGTTTTTGAGTAAAAGGCGTTCGAATCGGGTCACTATTGGATTCGGCCCTGGGATAGTCCAACCCCTTCTCTCCTATTTCAGTTTTAGGTTCTGTGTTTGGTCAGAAATCCCTCTGAATAGGCATAGGAAGGTATGATTCGATTCCCTGTGGTCGGGAGAAGACAGCGATATGTCCATTTCCATGGACGGAGTCTCGTTGTCGAGAACAGTGGAAGAGTTGATTGTAGAATATCCATGGGCGGATCTAGAGGGGGGGGGGTCGGGGGGGTCCGGACCCCCCCCCCCCCCCTGGCATTGGCCGAAAATTGAATTTTGACTATATAAATGTAGTGTCACGTTACATATTTACTACGTTTTAAGCTATAATTTGGGTTTGGCATTTTCTGTGGTTCCATCTACCACAATTAAATCATTTCCAGGCAATGGTTAATCAGAGTCCAATTAATGTCCATATATTTTAATTGTTGATTAATACTTTATTGATTGATTGGTGCAACACTTTGTCGCACATAACAGATATATTCGTATTCGTATTTTAATAGATTAAATTCATTTTCTATTTGGATCACAACCCTGTAGATAAACATATTTTTAATAAAAATATATAAATATTTCCATATACAGTCTAACCTGTATTAAGAGACCGTCTTTGGGATTCACCAAAAAAGGTCACATATGACAGGTGGTCTCTTAATTGAGGGTCAGATAGAATTGGTAAAATTTTCAAAGTAGATCTACATGTACGATCAATGTTTAGTATTTATTGCATGCTAAAATTAATTTACAAACGAATATACTCTACATATATAATAAAACTGAATAAAATGATTGGAAGAACACGCCTTATATAGTAAGAATATCCGTCAATCGATCTACATTAAGTTTCCTTTACAATGCACTGACCGTCATGGTGAAAATCAGCATGTCAGCAGACCTTCAGACATGTCAAATAATGAATTGTCCTCGATCCAACATTTCCTTTTTTTGTCATTCCAACTGTGTAACATTAATTTTGAAGTTCTTCTTGAAGAAAAGATCGGCCATTTCAAACAACCAAAACTGTAAATTGAATTCGAGAATTTGCCAAAAATTTCAATCTATCATTGTTTGTGCCTACTTGATTCGCGGATTCGTAGTTGCCAATACTCAAGGGATCCTTAATCGAACAAATATTTCGGCCTTTTACAAGCCCATCCCTACTAAAAAAATTACAATCAAGTTCGACCCGGTGACATCATTTTACGATAACTTATTTCTCACGCTATTTGATTTTGAACACCGTTAACTTTCGTTTCCGTCTCAAGAATCCATATTTTGAAATTACGTCCCCGGGGAAAAGTCGCTAAAAACAGTTTCGACGGTTGATTTGGGCACAGTTTTTAAGGTCGCTTGTCGGGTAAGGCAGGGAGTCGTTTAATTCAGGGTCAAATTATAGCAAAATGCTTCGGTAGGAAAAAGTATGGTCGCATATGACAGGAAGTCGCTAAATTCAGAGGGTCGCTAGGGCAGGTTTGACTGTACTTTATCAATAATCGATAAACCCCGTCGACAAGGTGATAATTACACTATAATTACCTTTTTACCGAAACATCCATTTTATTACTATATAAAATTCATTTTACCGAAATTGTATTTTACAGAAATTACCTGTAATCAATATATCCATTCAATACCCATTTTTAAGCACGTATTTTGACAAATCCAAGCACTTTTTTAGGACTTTTTAAGAGAGGGATCAAACTCAACACTTTTAAGCACTATTTTTTTTTTATTTTAAAGCACTTTTCAAGAAACAGGCTCAATTTCAAGCACTTTTTAGACTGTGCGAACCCTGTTAGATAAGAATCGCCCTCGACTTCCACTCAAACTGCTCTTGAAATATGCAGATTTCAGCTGAGATTTTGGGGATGGGCATCCAGATATGTCATCCAAACAAAATCAAAGCATAAAGTCGAACGTAACAGTAGATATGCCTGAAATCCGAAATACTACTTGTATCCGATTATAGTCCTACTTTGGATTATGTTCAATTAGCCACTTGACTTACGTGGACAAACGTTGTTTTACCGGACCCAGCCATTCCAAGGATGATCAGACATATTGGCTTATTTGAATCCTCACATTCTGGTGAGGCTTCTGCACCTGTCACGTCTGAATTTGAACCAGACGCAGACGATTTTTCTTCAGCATGCGGTTCATTTTCTACTTTCGCTTCCATTTTGTTGATTTTTAGACTGGTTCTCAAATCTTAGGCAAATCGCATTTTTATACTGTCCAATATGTCGTTTACCAGCTGATGAAAATTCTGTCCTTATAGAGTGTTTTTTTTTATTTTCCTCTAAAATTGCACAAGAATACTCGTTTGAAAGCTACAATAATGTGTGTTACTTCTACTTTCACTTTCAAATCAGACATAGAACCCTTCGACATTCCTAGAGTTGCGCATGCGTAATTTTGCAGACTGCAAATTTGTAAACAAATCCGTAACCGTGTTTCTCTCAAACTATTTGTAAAACAACTCACATTTTCACATTCTACAAAGTCTTTTAAGAAACAGTAGTTGATATTTAAAGGTGCTGTTAAAACAGGAAGAGCTATTGTAACAAGATCGTGAGTCTACTTTAGGTCCTCTTGGTTACCTGACGCTCGACGCGAAAACCAATGACAATTTGAAATTAATTAACAGGTAAGACCGTTCTGTGTGAATTTTGAAAGCTTTGACGGACTTTTAGTACTTGTTGTATGCATAGCTGCAAATCATCCTCACGAAAGACAAAATTAATTCAACTGTCGGTCTAAAGTTCTACTCTAAAGTGTGGAAAATATTGTAGAAAAAGGAGAATGTGCTGCAACGTTGGGGCCTGTATTCTCAAAGATCTTACAATCAATTTTTGTTTTAAGCTGTGTAACAAAACATATGTTTGCTCAAGAAATCAGATTAGGCAAATCAGATTTGTTGTTACAAATAATTACGCAAAAAATAAGTGTTTGATAGTTGATGATATGCCCATAATGGGCCCCTGGATCCAGAGCGTGTGCAGGGAGTTTAATAGAACTCACCTCTGTAGCCTGATTATTTCATTTTCATATAGAAATTTGGTCAAAATCCTGCTGCTCAACAGCAAAGTCTAGGTTCAGAAGATTTATAACATCCTATGTAGAATTATATTTCTGTTTGCCATGATTAGGGGTGTAACGATAGATCGATAGGTCGCTGTATCGTGATAGTGACAGTCACGATATTGATGTATCGATTGTCACACAATGTGGTTTCAGATATCGATAACTACCGCCGATAGTTTGTTCAACTATCGATAGTTTCGATAGTATAAGTGCACTTATCCAATACAGGGTTCTCCACAGAATATTTTGAAGCCGTAGTGGAATTGGTAAACTTTGAAACACATTGTGCTCACGCAAATAATAGTGAATAAAAACATTATGGGAAAAGAAGAAATTGCTCAATTTGAGCAATTTCTTCTTTTCCCATAATGTTTTTATACAGAATTATTACATTTTATTTTATAAGGATGCATTATTTATCACTTTTTAACATGGAATATCTACAAATGCCCTTATTTGGTGACCTTTTTGATGAAATTAAGCTGTGGGGTAGTTTTGAAGCTGTAGGGGCATTGCACTGATTTACATGAAGCTGCAGTGGGGCCGATACAGCTTATTGGACTGGGGAGAACACTGCAATAATATTTTTGTTGAGGTAGCTCTCTAAAAAAAAGGGAAAAACAAAAACAAATCGCAAGTAAATGGTTCCCCATTGAATTCGGCGAACTTTCATTTTCAGGCTTGTTCGATTATTGTATCTTATGTACACTACTCCAATTACATTATGAAAATATGTTCGCTTTGAAAATGAAATAAGTTTTATATCTATTCAAAGTCATCTGTATTTATCTCAATTAACTCTTTTATCAATGCAGTTGAAACCGTAATTCAAAAATAGTAAAACTATTTGAAATTTTGGAATTAACAAAAATAATCGATTAGAGAATATGTTCTATTACTTTTTTCGGATTCACTAATTGTATGTTATTCTTTGACGTACATGTATTTATTTCGTCTGATCGGGAATGGTGAGCGACTTTGAAATAGTGAAGAGGCCAGCGTTTAGGCCCTTTGTGAAATTATTATTTCATAATCAGGTTAAGAGATTTACTTTAAACTGACGATGTAACCTTAATTCTAATTTCCCAACAATTCTGGAAAAATCTGCAGATGTTCTCGTAAAATATTTGAAACAATTCATCTACTGATAGTATCGTGATACATCACGATATATTTCTGACGATATTGATAGTATCACGATATCAATCCTACGATAGTAAAACTATCGCGATAGTCATTTTTCCAGCCGATAGTCAGCCCTAGCCATGATAGTATAAAAGATTTACAGATTTGCAATAAAAGCTGTTAAGGATTTGATTTTGTGGTGACCCGTAAAATCAGTTAATATGCATATCAACAAGCAGCTGATTGGTCGATCTTTTGATATTCTTACACGGTCATTTATTAGCTCTTGTCTAGCCTGCAAATTTGTCACAGTGTTTTGTTACTTGAGACAGTCTATACACCTATTTATTTAGATATTTAAATTCAAAAGAAGATTTATAACATCCTTTGTAGAATTATGTTTCTGTTTGCCATGATAGTATAAGAGATTTACAGGTTTGCAATAAAAGTTGTTATCAAAAAGAGATTAAATGTCAATGATATATTTTTAAATAACTTTTTTTCATTCAATTTTTCGAGCAAAATTGGATAATGGTCACTCTTGAAAGTTGGATTATTCATTTTCATACAATCACAAATTTACATTCTGATGATCTTTAACTTTGTTTTATATCGGTCTTCAAATGTTTGCTCTTCTCAGATCAGCTGATATAGAGCAGCTCAAGGATGGCGGACAACTACCATGTGTTAGAACTGATTGGTGAGGGATCATTTGGGAAGGTGTATAAAGGGAGGAAAAAATATACCGGTCAGGTAATGGTATAATCCGAGTTTTCTCGGAAGAAATTCGCTCTTTTATATGTTGACGTAAATGATGTCGCTCATTTACATCAGAGTGCACCACCATTCAAAAACAATGGAAAGTTGGACACAAATTGTGGCGCTTTGTTTACCGTCCGATCTTAAACGCCATCCTTAAAATGCCTTTGTTATGATACCGATCAATGAACCATTTTTTGTCATGCCTGGTAAAAAATTTAAGACCAAAAAGTATTTCTAAAATGTTTATAGGCAATGTTTTGCAACAACCCTCACCTGAACAGCCATTGCTTACAATGACCTTAGTGATTTTTTTCCTAAAAAAACGGTCGTTATTGAGTCCCTTCCCCCTCTCTGAGGAGTATACTTTTTTCCCCAATTTCAGATAAATTTTCCCCTCCTGGAACTAGATTTTTTTATTGCAAAGAAAAATTCAAATCATATTTAGATTCTAGGCTTCTCTAACAGTTCTAATGGTTGTTTGAATGTCCCATTATGATATACAAGCAAGTTAAATGCATTCATAACACTGTATTTGAGAGTATATTCATGTATTGAAATTTCCTCTTTTTGGGCATTCACACACAAATTTTCACCCACCTATGGGCCCTGACCCCCTTCCCCCAAAATTAAAAATAAACACTGGACCTACTTTCCTTTGTTTTTGAATGGTAGTGCGCTCTGATGTAAATGAGCGACACCAACATATCAAAGAGCAAATTTCATCGGAGAAAACCAGGGATAAAGACTGACAATTTTAACTTAGGGGCCCAGAATAGCAAAATTTGATTCTTAACATTAAGGGTATAGGCATTTTCTCTGAATATTCAGGGGCCCAGCCCAAATTCTAGGGGCCATGGGCAACTGGGCCCCTGCTAATCTTTATCCCTGGAAAACTCAGATTAGTAACCTAAATGGTAGTATTTATTTATCTGTAACCCTTTTCCATACAAAACCCGTTAACAGATATCAAATTTTACGCTGGTCCAAATTCAAAGATGTTGCAGATGACAATATCAAGGGAATGAGATTTTACCTAAATCTTTAGGCTTATTGGGGTAGAAAAAAATGCTGCAAGCAATTTCTTCATTTACCACAATTTAACTTGTAAACATTTCCTTTTTCAAAATGATGATGCTTCAATAACTTTTAAAGCACTTTCTTTAAAGGGCTTCAATTTAATAATACTCTGTTCTTTAAAATCTGTCAGGAATCTGAATGTGTCTTAAACTCCTTTAAAATTGATCGATTGGGGTCACAAAACTCAAAAGGTTTTTTAGCTCGACTTTTCGAAGAAAATGAGAGCTTATACTGTCACCCGGGCGTCGGCGTTGGCGTCGGCGTCGGCGTTGCAACAAAGGTTAAAGTTTTTTCAAACATCAATAACTTCCATACTATCAAAGGGATTCAACCCAAACTTGGAATACTTATTCACCATCACACCCTCTACCTTACTATCAGGGCCCATGACCCTGGGACCACTCTATTTGGAGTCATGCCCCCTTTATACTAAGCAACTTAGAAAGTCAAGCGCGCTGTCTTCGGACAGCTCTTGTTGAAGTATATTGGCAAGGGTTTATTTGTTGGACTAACAGCATAGTAACAATACCAGATTGAAAAAGTAAGAGGAGGAAATGTACACTTTTACAGGTTGTGGCCCTCAAATTTATCCCTAAAGTTGGTAAACCAGAGAAAGAGCTGAGAAACTTGCGACGAGAGATAGACATCATGAGAAACTTACACCATGAGAACATCATTGAAATGTTGGATAGCTTTGAAACAGACAAGGAGGTAATCATGACAACAATGCTGTGTTTGTGTGTTTGATTGTCTCAATATTTACCATTTCTAGAGAGACTTAAAACACTTTTGTCCGCCTTTGTAAGTTGCATTTTTACAGTGTTAAAGCCTTTTCCATTGGATTTTCTATATATTTTGAATTCAAGCTTCTATTAATGCAGTGATCAATTTATAAATTTTAGCTTGTGTGATTGGTCCACTGGTAGGAAAAACCTGGGCCGTAAGCCTTCCCTGTATCCAGGCTTATCAACTAAGTTTTCTTTGTAGGCCATGAAGTAAATGTTCTAGATAGTCAATTTGCATAACATTATCAGGGTTCCTACTGACTTTTAAATCTGGGGGTGAAAAGCTAACTGAAAACAGTCATTTTACAGCATACTTGCACCCTCTCGATTTGAAACAAAGAAAGCTGCTTGCAAAAACTGTGGGTACAAGATTCAATTTGCGAGTGAAAAAACCCATTTCGGGGGTTTTGGGAACCCTGGACATTGGACTACAAAAGTGAAAGATTGCATGACTTTCATAGTATGTTTGTCAAAGGCAGTGTTCACATTTCTGCACTCAAGAATACAATGTATATGTGGATCATTTTGGCCAATTGGTTGGAATTTAATTTTGTTTGAACCCCAAACCCCCTCTTGATCCACAACAGCATTTTGAAAGGCCAATACCCCCCTCTTATTTGTAGCTCAGAATTACGGTACTCATTCAGATTGAAAGTAAGAGGAATTTACCTTAGAGTTAATTTTTAGGTGGCAGTTGTAACAGATTATGCGGAGGGAGAATTGTTCCAGATTTTAGAGGATGATGGACATCTGCCAGAAGAACAAGTGAGTTGTATGCCTTAATCCATTTCCACATAATGATGCCTTTTGACGCCGTTTAAGATAGCAGCTTTGGAAAACATTGTAGAAAATGAAGAAATTGCTTGTCACAATATGACAAGCAATATTTTCATTTTCCACATTGTTTACTACTTGAAAAGATTTATCATTCAGTAAAATTTTATAAAATTTCATGTACTTGAAAGTATCGTCTGCAACGACATTGAATTTGGATCAGTCTTAAGTTTTGCTGTCTGGTAATGGAGTTTTGACCCATTCTCAAACAAGACCTGTTTCCTGTTTTACTAAAAAAAACCTTATGAACATCTATTGTGTAAATTTAAAATTAAACAACAACTAGTCTGATTGGTTCTACATATTTCTCGTTCAATGTTTGGGAAAACATTAAGACAAAGGAAGAAAATGCTGACAATCCATGGACCAAGGAGGAAAGTTCAACTGTTTCTCAAACAAGGCTTTGTAGGGGTGTTAGTTTGCTGCTAAGTAGTTCTTGACAGTAGATAATGATTGATGGAATACCTTAGTTCAGCACAGTCTTTCCGAAAGTTGCAGAATGTTTACTGGACATTCGGTCTGGTATAAAAAAATTAAAAAATAAAATTGCCTTAACATATTTTACCGGACAATCGGTCCTGTGAACTACAAATCCATACCAGACCGAGTCAGTTTTTATAAGACATGTCCGTCGGTCTGACGAGTTTCGGAAAGACTGTCAGCATTACGAAGGCTGTGTCACTTTGCTCCCTACATAATTATTGTAAATATCTTTGTTCCAGGTTCAGCAGATTGCGTCCCAACTTGTGTCCGCACTGTATTACCTACACTCACATAGGATTCTGCACAGGGATATGAAGCCTCAAAATATTCTCTTGGGAAAGGGAGGCATTGTGAAACTGTGCGATTTTGGCTTTGCAAGGGCTATGAGCTTTAACACTCTTGTGTTGACTTCAATCAAGGTAATGTACAAACAAGACCTGGTTTTGACGCCCCTAATAGAGTTGGCTTGGGAAAACATTGAGGCAAAAGAAGAAAATGCTGATAATCAGCATTTTCTCCTTTTGCCTCAATATTTTCTGTGCTATATTTTACACATATCATATCTTTATCAATACTCATTTTGTCATTTTGTCATCTACATCAGCTTTCAAATTGAACTACCCTAAAAAAGTGTTGTTGAGGAAAGGGTTAATTAACCAGGATCTGGTAAAAGGTCCTTCAAGGCTTTTAAGCTAAACTTGGATCCAGCTTAACCTGTGCATACACAGTCTGATCAGGACCCACATTGTTCTCT
The DNA here is from genome assembly GCA_963680895.1 of Fragum sueziense. NCBI lineage: Eukaryota > Metazoa > Mollusca > Bivalvia > Cardiida > Cardiidae > Fragum > Fragum sueziense. The sequence goes on from CAVMGG010000069.1 coordinate 26,502, forward strand.
AATAGTTTCATCCAGTCCTGAAGAAATTTGAGAAAGCAGCATGGATCTTGAAGAGACTACTTTTAGACATAGGATGGTCTGCAATCATGGTAGTCTTAAATGCTATAAGGCCTTTTTTTTCAGATCTGGGCTCATTTAAAATTTCATGAAGAAATCTTTTAATGAGTCAAGATCTGAAAAAAAATACCCTTACAGCCTTTGTTAGGACTGTGTTTCAAGATCAGCCAGTGCCTAAGTGCAGTCTGATCTGAACCCATTCTGCTCACTTACAGTTTGCTAAAGGTCATGAATGAAACACAAGAGAGCAATATTGATCTTGGTCAGACTGCATGTATATGCAGGATTATCTAGATTTATGGTTGATCTCAAATGCCTTAAGGACCATTCCTTATTCCAGATCCTGGCTGAAGGTAGAAGACCCATAATGGGAAAAAACACATTTTGAAAAATGCCAGTAATTCCTAAACTGTGTTACATTTCCATTCCAAATATAAACATAAGCTTTTTGAACCGTTTAGAATTTTGAATTCATGCATACTTATGAAAATATTCGACAAAAATGTTCAAATTACCCCCTTGCATATGAATATAGAGTAAATGATATTTGTAAATTATTTTCTTCTTGAAATCCGGCACGGTGAATCAACTTATGTGAAGTGTATTTACAAGTGTGTGTAATTTGATGCCTTTTGTATGGCTAAAAAGTGTTGTTTTTCATTATGGGTCTTCTACCTTAAATAGTAACCTCGTATATTGCTATATTGTGGACAATTTACTACAGATTGTTTACCTTGTATATTTGTCTGCAGCTAACTTTTAAATTAGGTTAATATTTGTATCTCATACTAAGTTCTTTTGGAAGTTCAGGAAGTTTCTTTTGATCCAAATATCCAATTTAGATTTCATTCTTATTAGAATTAAAAAGATGTCATATTAGTGCATTTCATTTTAATGAGCTCAATTTATCCATTGAAAGCATACTTTGAAAAATAAGTGAAGCTCTATTATTGTTTATTCAAGGGTACCCCACTGTACATGTCCCCAGAACTGGTCGAGGAGAAGCCCTATGATCATACAGCAGATTTGTGGTATGTAGTGCTTCATTCAAATAAATGTGACCCATCACGTTAAAAGGGACCTTGTCAGAAGTGAAAAACTTCACATGGTGACAAACTTGTCAGGCTCAGCACAGGTCAACCAGATACTGTATGCGAAAAATGAACTTAAAGTAAGATACGTAAAACATTCCAGATTTAGAAATTACATACAAGTGAAAAGTATCGGCCTTAGTCTGGCTGCGCTGACTGCACAGACAGACTAGGGTCGATATTTTTCACACTTCCTGTAAGGTCCCTTTTAGCGTGAAGGGTCACAAATATGCAGCGGCTTCGGCCATGGCGCAGTTTGTAGCGCATCAAATTCACCCCTGAGGGACTGGGTCTGATCGTTGGTCCCTGCAAATATCCTTTCAGACAAAATTGTCTCCCACCAATGGTTTCATATCGTTTACCATTGTGGGCGAGCAGCTGGAGGCTTGGTTAGGATGTTGTGGTAGTACTGGTAATGGCAGATGGCCTAAGATGTAACACAGTCTTTCTCTTACGGTGATGTGTTAAAATTAACAAAACTAAAATTAAAATTCAGAGTGTTATGATGCCTAGCCTGTCAAATGAATGAGATAAACATTTTTTCAGATAATTTTGTGCATTTCTTGGACAAGTAGAGTTAGTCTTTGGACAAGTGAATTTATCAATCCAGCTTGTCCATGAACAAATGAAAAAAATCAAGATTTCCACACCCCTGGTCACTATTTTCTGTTCATCTATAATGCAATGACTATTTTTTCAGGGCTCTCGGCTGTATCCTGTATGAGTTATTCACAGGAACCCCGCCTTTCTACACCAACAGTATATTCCAGCTAGTCAGTCTGATTATCAAAGATCCGGTCAAATGGCCCAAAAACATGAGTGCTATATTCAAGGATTTTCTACAAGGAGTTCTCACCAAGAATCCTAAACAGAGATTAGCTTGGCCAGAATTATTGCATCACCCATTTGTTGCTGAATTAGTAAAAGGTAACAAGTTAACCCATTACTGCACAGTGAAGCCGTTTGACTCCCTCACAAGAAAAGTCTTTGGAAAACATTGTGTAAAATGAAGAAATTGCTTGTGACAAGCAATTTCTTAATTTTCAACAATATTTTCTAACCCAAAAATGGAAAGATTTTTGAAATTTCATCAACTTGAAATTGTCGTCTGCAATATCTTTGAATTTGGAACAGTCCAAAATTTAGTTGTCTGGTAATGGGTTATATGTTTGTTTGTTACAATAGGTGAATAACTTCAGAAACCTTGTTTGAAAAAAAACTGGAACTGGTATGTTATTGATATGAATGAATTTCTGAAAGCAATGGCCTGGCCGAAAATTTTGCAGCATCAATTTGTTGCCGAATAAAAGGTAAAAAGTGTGTTATGACAATAAGTGAATTAACTTTTGAAAAAAACATTGCTGGAAAAAGAATGCAATTCTGCTAAGCTGCTAAAGCATATTCTTCTTTTTCTGCAATGTTTGTAACCCCTTTTGAATAAAATTTTAATTAGTAAATTTCAATATGGATTTTGTCACAATAATCTTCAAAGCTTTTGGAAACATTTCTAGAAGAATAGGGAAATTGACCAACTTGCAATTGGTCAAATTTTAAGTTTTCTTAATCCATTACCAGATATCAAAGACATTGCAGACAACAATTTCAAGTGAATAGATTTTTTTTGGTAGAAAACATTGTTGGAAATTGCTTGTCACAGGCAATTTTATCATTTTTATGATGATTTCTCAAGCTTTTATCTGCTTGGGCGTTATAAATGTGTGGTAATCGATTAAGAGAATGAAAATTAGTGCATGTGTCTGAAAAATATCATATAATTGTGCAGGTTTTTCCCTGAGCATAAGAATTTGAGGGTCGTTGTTGACCCCCTTGTCATCAAAGTTGGGGGTCATTTCTCCAAGTTTGTGGATTAAATTTTGTTAATGCCATAGGACTCAAGTATCAAACAAAAATCTGGATTTTAAATGACCACAAAGCAAATTTCATAGTGGTCATTTGTTTTAAAAATAGGACATTGATGCGCGATTTGTGCGTCATTTAAAATCCTGATTATGTATAAATTTTTCAGTAAAAGATGAGGATGCAGGTTTACAAAGTCCATTCACTCAACCACTAACAGCGTCCATGGCAAAGATGAAAGATTTGCAAGCAAAGGAGAAGGCTCATCCTAAAGGCACATCAAAGATTCTTGCCAAAGCAAGGAAAAAAGCTATGGAGGAGGAAGACAAGAAGGATAAGACTCCAAATAATGTGAGCATAAACCCAGATAAATCCTTTGATGGGAATGTTTAAGTTCAAGGTTTAAATAATTGAAGAGATGGTATTTATCCACCCTTAATTTAGCTCTGTTTATGTATGCAGGGCTTTTTCCATAAACATTTGGGAAGAGGTCTTAGCCTGTTCATGTCTGGAAATTTTAACAACTAGTGATAGAGTAAAAATTAAGCAGTATAATTTACCTCTGTAAAATTTGATAATCTTTTAACAGAATTTAAAAGTGTTCATGATTTTAAAATCATTAAGAGTAGAAGACATTGTGGGAGTTAAAAAAAAATGCTTGTGACAAGCAATTTTTTGTTCGTTTTCTACAATCATACATCTTTCAATTTTGGATGGTCCACATTTTTGCCCAATGGAAAAGGGTTAAGAGCATGTAGGAGGCTAAAATATAAACATTTTGATAACAGACAGCTTATTTTTAACCCATGCTTATCTAATACTGTAGGTTAATGAGCCTCCAGTTCAGCCCAAAAAGCCAACAGAGACCGAATCAAAAGAGGCCTGGGGTCCCAAGTTGAAAGCAGAGGCTACTCCAGGGGTAAACGGAGCTGGGGCACCAGAGGGGGAAAATATCCCAGTACATGCAGATAGGGAGCATACACAGGAGTGGGAAAATACGGGGCTCAGTAAGGTAAGGGAGGGGCCAATGTGATATGATGGTGTCATTTACCTTTGTTAACCCATTCCCACACATTGACTCTTTTTGACTCCAAAAAAGAAAAAGGGTTTTGAAAATATTGTAGAAAATGAAGAAAATTGCTTGTGACAAGCAATTTCTTCATTTCCCACAATGTTTTCTATCCCAAAAGACCAGAATACTTTAAAATACATTCTCATGAAATTGTTGTCTGCAACATCTTTGAATTTGGAACAGTCTAAAATTTTGTTGTTTGGTAATGGGTTAAGCCCGTGAGTGATCCAAAGTGAAAGATCAGAGGACAGCTTGTTTTGTCAACCCCTATTTTTTCCAATTTTAGAGGAAGATTATTTTTGTGGCATCTTTCAACAATCATTTTTAGAATAATTAACAATAGTATTACATGTAGAAATTGAATGATTTTGCAGTATGAATATAACAGTTTTGCTTTAGAATTAACCCATGTAAATGAATGATATGATTTTTCTCACATGATCCTTTACCTAAAAATATTTTAGAGCAACATATAATGGCAAAGCTGTATGTCTGTCCATCCGCTTGTCTGCTACATAAAGACATTGAGTCTGTGACTTGACCCATTCCCACATGATGACGCCTTCTTACACCCACAAGATATAGGCTTTGGAAAATATTGTGGAAAATAAATAAATTGCTTGTGACAATTTATTCATTTCCAACAATTTATACCAGTCTTACATTTTGCTGTCTGGTAATGGGATATGGCTACCTTCCAAAGAGCCTGGACTATTTCTGGACAAGCTCAATAAAAGTGTACAATCTATGTTGCATATGCTTTGAATTATATATTTGTGACCTGTCATGCTAAAAAGGACCTTACCAGAAGTCCAAAAATCCAAGTTTTGACAAGCTGATCATGCTCAGCAGAGGTCAACCAGATGTATTTGGAAAAGGAATGCATGCTAAGACAGGTTAAACATTCTAGTTTTAGAAAATTATATTAGAGAGGAAAGTATTGGCCCTGGTCTGGCTCCGCGGACTGCACAGACTGACTAGGTTCGATATTTTTAACTCGACTTTTCTAAGAAAATGAGAGCTTATACTGTCACCCAGGCGTCGGCGTTGTCGTTGGTGTCGGCGTTGCAACAAAGGTTAAAGTTTTTTCAAACATCAATGACTTCCATACTATCACAGGGATTCAACCCAAACTTGGAATATTTATTCACCATCACACCCTCTAACTTACTACCAGGGCCCATGATCCTGGCTGCACTATATTTGGAGTTATGCCCCCTTTATACTAAGCAATTTAGAAAAGTCGAGCGCGCTGTCTTCAGACAGCTCTTGTTTACACTTGCTATAAGGTCCCTTTTAGCGTGACACGTCACATGTATAAAGCATGTACTAGATGTTGGTTGCCTAACATTAACCTGTTTTATTCTTCCTTGACATTTCTCACAGATTGCCGAGGTAATTTTACTCATCACTGCATAACATTAATAAACCTACTGTAGTGTTTAATGTAGTCACATTGTAAACTTTTATGTGTCATTTGAAAAAAGGATTTAGCTAAAATATGAAAACTATTCATAGCTTGTCAGCAAATACTCTCTGTGTAGTTTTCAAAACACCCATCATTAGATAACAAACACTTTGTGTGCAACCTCACTATTCTCTTGCAATTAAAATTGTAGAGATTACCTTATTCGCCTTAAGCTTTTGAAATCTGGATAACTTGTTAATTTCCATTGACATGGTTTATGGCAAATTCTCAGACAAAATTGAAAACAGTTTTTGTTTTGGCATCTTTATATTATGATGGGTGGCATACTATATAAAACAGTTTAGTGTTCTACCTACTTTCTGGAAATAGCAATATATTTCAAAATTTCGCCGTTTATTTCGCATAAACCAGCTGCCAGTTAGTTTATTTGAAGTCTATACATAGCCACACCCCCCGTCTCCAATGAACCTCTAGCAAACACTAAGTCAGATAGAGTCTGTATAGTAGATTCTACGCGATATAAACATTCAATGTGCTGCGTGCATTTGAATGTTTATTTCGCGTAGAATCTACTATGCAGACTATCAATATGTAACCTACTAGTGAAAGAAATCAGATTACGGATTTATGAATTCCTCCTCTCACTTGACACAAAGTAGTATAAAAATTATGATTGATATTAGGTTTGTCCATACTATGCTTTCTTTTCAATTTTAAGCAAAAAGAAAATTTGTCATCAGGCGATAAACTTAAGAATGATCTTGATTCAAATTAATTATTGAAAAGAATTTACTTTCATTTAACTTTTAAAGAGTGTTGTGTACTCTTATATCAGACTGCATGCATAGATTGCATATTCAGACAAATCTTTGTGTATTTTTCCCTAGGAGAGCTTGATTGATCACAATTGAATTGACCAGAGTTAATATTTCATCAAGGAAAAAAGGTTTCTAGTGGCTACTGATTGCTTATTTCAATATAAGAGCGATATCTCTCTTTTGGAAGTCAGTTATATATTAAACCTTCATTTACTCAAAACATTGTACTTAGAATGTCACTAAATGTGTATATTTTGTCTTTGAATTTGGTGTAATTGATAATTTCACATTTCTACTGAACACATGCTCATTGTTAATCAATCATACAAATAACACAAATACAAACTAGATGCAGTTTTAATATGCAAGTTGTACAATTAATCTTGGTAACTAAATACATGAATTACTTACACTTTTGCTTTAAATTTGTCTCATGTTTTTGCCTAACTTTTTCTTATCTATAAACAATAGATATTTAAGTTCTAGCTGAAATCTATGTTACTTCAATGGCAAAAAATAAAGTTTCTCATAAACAGAAGAAAACACAGATCTTACAGTTGTCGCCACATCGTATAGCACAATGTTTATGTTTTGTTCAAATGTAATTGAACGTTAAAGAAAACATAAACATGTGCCATACGATGTAGCGACACCTGTAGATGAGAAAATAATGTTTGTTAGCAATGATTTCCAAATACATTCCAAGTTACTCATCAAAATTATGTAGATCTAATGCTAAAGTAATGATTTAAAGAAAGCACACAACACAACTGAAGTGTTTCGATATGCTTATATCTTTCTCTATGTTGTAGCCTAGAAAGGTATAAAACTTGCAAGTGTGTGTGGGTAGTGTAGATTTAGAAAATGCACCTTTTGTGGATATATCTTGTCTTTTAACCCATTCCCACACAGTGACTCTTTTTGATTCCTCACGAGAAAATGGCTTTGGAAAACAATGTGGAAAATGAAGAAATTCCTTGTGACAAGCAATTTCTTCATTTCCCACAATGTTTTCTAAACAAAAGCAACAAAAAATGTAAAATTCCATGCACTTGAAGTTGTCGTCTGCAACATCTTTGAATTTGGAATGGTCCAAAATTTCGCTGTCTGGTAATGGGTAAATCATGGTTCTTTAAACGCTTTCAGATTTCTCACTTTGCTTATAGTACTTTCTCAAACAATTATGCATTTTGATACTGTACAAACAATTATCTTCTTTTTCCCTAATGTTTTCCAAAGCTGCTGTGCTTGAGATGTCAAAATCAAGTGTTGTTGAATGTTTGAAAAGGCATTGAAAAAGTATTGTTTCTAGTATTTTGCTTTTAATAGAACAGTGTTATCTTCATGCATTGATCCAGTTGAGTTACATCATTGAAAAGAGTATGCTCATTCTTAGATGATTAAGAAATTAGCATTGCATGTTTTGTAATTGGTGATATTTACATATTTCAATGCTTTGTCAAAGGTGAAGGGATAATGGTCTTTGATAATTTACTATGCTATAGGATATTGATACCATTGAAACTAATTAATTCTTATTTTGCAAGATATGAAAACTGCTTATCCTTGATTCATAATCAATGCTTTGGATAAATGACTTCAGTTTTCTTCCCCAAAGTCATGGTATAAACTTCATCCTTTCCCAAACAGCAAACATTTAGACTGTTCAAATTTGACAGATGTTGGCTGCAGATGACAAAATTGATGTTTAACAAAGAAATGTTGTGAGTACTAATAATACTGTATGTGTAGAAATATTCGCGGGCTTCTAATTTTCCCTATATTCGCGCTAGGCCATCGGCCCGCGAATTCATGATTGCGCAAATATTTGTACTCCCAATTCTTCCTGAAAAGTTTAATTTTCGCGTAAGTTGACAAGTTTGTTAATTGTAAACATTACATGAATATTCATTCAGTTCGTACATGTATATGTTTTATTGTCTAAATGTGTTGAATAAAAAAGGTGACAACATACATGTATCAAAAGTAATTTAACAATAAAACTGTGAATAACCATTTAACACTTTATCGGACAATGAATTGTTTGTCATTGTTTGGTTTAAAATACATGTAACAAACCCTTTATTAGGATGCATAAAGAAAATAATTAGTTACAGTGTAGCAATATCCGTTTAATCTCGTACTCCCGAGTGTTTAAGATACTGCAAATAAGAAAGAGTATTTACCCAGCACTTACATTCATTTTGATGTGCGCGAAATTAAGAATTCTTAAATTGTCTCTCCGCGAATTCAAAGTTGCGCGAATATTTGTATAACTCGAAAATGGGGCCCTACCGCGAAAATTTCGCTCCGCGAAAATATCTACACATACAGTATTAAGAGAAAGGAAAGAAAATGCTGGTAATCAGCATTTACTTCATTTGCCTCAATATTTTTCTATGGTATTCCTATTAGAAACATTAAAACCAGGCCTTGTTTGGGAAAAGGTTTTTCAAGTTTGAATTGGAGGCAATCTTCCTATTTTGAGGTGAAAGAATAAATAGTAGGTTCAATTATCTTGACTTGCTTTGTAGCTGAATTATTTAATGGAAAGTTTCCACTGTCACACTTTTCTTTGCATCAATATGCCAAATTTTAGAAATTTGCCTTTCAAAATATTTGTTTGGAAAAAACATTCAAGCTTAACATTATTGTGTCTTTTCTAGAATGCTGATCCAACTCCACGTACAGACAGGATCAGTAAGGACTATGAGAAAGAGTATCCAAGTATAGAGATAGAAGGAAGACGGACAGTCCACAGATCTATAGACAAACAGAAGAAGAAAAATATTGAAAATGTCAAACTGGATGGAGAGGTAGGTTCAAAGGTTTTGTTAATTTGTCGTAAATGATCGATGAGATCGAGTTCAAAATGTTATTTTTAGCGAGCCATGACTTTACGTCCAGGGAGCTAATGTCGGCATCATGTGGGCATCACATCCTCACTTGAAAAACTTTAACCTGATCTATATCTCAGGAACTATTAGAGATACAGCCTTGATATTTCACACAATGGGTACTTCCTGCCAAGACCTTTCATTTGTGTCTTTGACATTGTGGCCTTGACCTTGGAGTGTGATCTACTTTAAAAAAAACTTTAACCTGGCCTATATCTTAGGCACTATTAGAAATAGAGTCATTGTATTTCTCATATATACCTCCGCTAAGACCTTTCATTTGTGACCATGACATTTGACTTCTTGACCTTGGAGCTAAGCTGGTTTTGTGACAAGCTCCTGTTTAGGCAAGCTACATTGTCCACAGACAACTCTTGTTTAGATAAGGATGAAATAATTCATTGAAAGGAGAAAAGGCTGGGCACAATAGACTCCAAGCATTTACAAACTTTATCTAAAGTTTTCAGAAACTGTTTATTAGAAAAGTTGTTAAAAACATAAAGACATGTTATACAAACTGTTTTATCTGAATTATTCAATTTTAAAAGATTCAGAATTGAAAATAATTTGGTAAGAATCATGTTAACCTATTCTTGCTTTTTGATGTCTAACAAGATAAAGCCTTTAGAAAACACTGTGGAAAATGAAGAAATACCCAGAAAAACCAGGAAATGTGAAATACCATTTGTATGAACTTAAGGTCTGCAAAATCTTTGAATTTAGACCATTCTGGAATTTTGTTGTCTGGTTATTGGTTAAAGAAAAAAAGGCATTCTTGTAATTATTTTTGCCTCATTGTTATTCTAAACAATCATACATTGGATAAAACAAGTAAAAATTGATGTACCACATCTTTCAGCTTATTGATTAACACTGTTTGATTTTTGTCAGCCATGGGACCCCAATTCAAAGGAAAGTATTGATATTGTAATACTACTAAAGTAATAAAAAGTATAATGAATGTAACTAATTGGTGGCAGAAGAGAGACAGTGGCATATGTTAACCCTTTCCCAAACAAGACCTGGTTTTGACGTCCCTAATGGGAAAGGCTTGGGAAAACATTGAGACAAAAGAAGAAACTGCTGATAACCAGCAGTTTCTCCTTTTGTCTCAATATTTTCTGTGCAATATTTTATGCATATCTTATTGTTATCAACATCTTTTTTGCCGTTTAAAGCTGCTTTCAAATTGGACCATCCTAAAATTTTGACGTTTGGGAAAGGGTTCATAAGATATAATGTATGGTTTTAACTCAAAGAGCAACAGCTATGGTGCAGAATATATTAGTCTGTTGGTCCCAGGTTTGATCCTTGGTTGCTGCAAATATCATTTCTGATATTTGTCCTTTACCAACAATAATTATATGTCTGAAGGGCAGGCTGGGTTTGAACTAATGTTGGTCCACTTAATTTCTACAGTTTTAACACATTACCAGACATTGACTCTTTTTGACTCCTCACAACATCATGGCTTTAGAAAATATTGTGGTAAATGAAGAAATTACTTGTAACAAGCAATTTCTTCATTTTCTACAATGTTTTCTAACCAAAAACGATAAGATTTTTACAATTTAACCAACTTTGAAATGTCGTCTGCAACACCTCAAAATTGGAACAGTTCGAAAGTTTACCGTCTGGTAATGGGTTAATCAAATTACTTTAAAAACTTGCCATAAAGTATCTATTTTGTCTATTTTGCATGTGGCCTTCCAATAGTTCCATTGGTTTTCTGAATTATTTGGCCTTGAATAAAAAGGCAAGCCTTTTTCCACTACCAAGCAGTTATTTATAAGGATGTATTTGCACTCCTTTAATAAGACACACTTTAAAAAAACAATGAAAGGCATGATTGTCCTAGGGAGTCTTATTATATATTATATGTTGGGTTTCACAATGGATGCATATATGTTAGCTTGAATTTATAACGAAAACCGACGTAGATTAGCTGGTCTTGTTCTAACCATCTGCATGTATTATGGGGAGTAACCTTATCTATTGTCTTAACAATTTCAGATTTGTGGCAAATTAATTTTCTTTTAAGGGTTAGGACCTACTGTTTTGAAAGCTATATCATGATGGAATGTTTGTTGTTAAAAATAAACAGAATTTCCCTTTATTCCCCTGTATTGAAAGATTATGGGCCTATTGTTTTACTCATGTCTGTCTGTCTGTCTGTCTGTCTGTAGAAGTATTTGACATACAAAGCTCAAATTTAGTATGCAACTTCCTTTCAATGATATCTATCTGTTCCATGCAATTTGATCTTCCTGAAGGTCATCTGTTGACCCTTATCAACTCTTTACACAAAAACTTAACATTTTAGAAAAATGGCCATAAGGGGGGCATTTGTGTTTCACAAACACATCTTGTTTTCATTAAGATTTTAAGCATGAGTCATGCTATTCTCAGAGTGGTAAAAATAATGAATATCATGTAGTAGGTGCAGAGTTTGAGCACTTTACATAGTAACCAACATTTCTTTCTGATTTGATTCTATTACATGGTTGGGATTGTGCATCATGGGATGGATAACAACTATGGCAAAATTAGCCCCACTTCAGCTAAGAAATTATGCAATACCTTTCTTAGTTATGCATCAATATTCAAGCCGTTTGTTGCATGTTCCCCGCTATACTGAGCTCTTTCTTCAGATGTATGACTCATTTGTAGATTCCTTTACTTTTTCCAAAAATTGATCCCAACCAACCAGAAAAACAACATAACAATTAGAGCATTTTCTGGTCAGTTGGGATCTTTTTTTGGGAAAGGTATCAGAAGTCTTTTTTACGTTCTACATAGAGCTTGAAAATTGATGTAGAAATAAGAAAGTTATTGCAAAATTTCTAAGCTGAAGCAGGGCTAATTTGGCCGTAGTGTCATTTCGCTTTCTGGTTGGTTAGGACCAATTTTTGGAAAAAGAATTCTAAAAGTAAGTCATACATCTAAGGAAAGGACCCAGTAAGGCAGGGGACATGCAACAAACCGCTTGAAAATTGACGCAGAAATGAGGAAGCTTTTGCACAATTTCTTACCTGAAGCGGTGCTAATTTGGCCTTAAATTTACCCATCCCACAATGCACAATCCCCACGTTGTATCAGCAATATAAAAGTTAATTACAAAGGAATTAAAAACAATATATCAAATCAAATTCATTAACCCATTCCCAAACATTGACGCTTTTTGACACCCTTCAAGATAAAGGCTTTGGAAAACATTGTGGAAAATGAAGAAATTGCTTGTGACAAGCAATTTCTTCATTTCCCACAATATTTTCTACCAGGAAAGGCCAAAAAATGTGCAATTCCATTCACTTGAAATTGTCGTCTGGAGCATCTTTGAATTTGGACAAGTCCAAAATGTTGTCGTTTGGTAATGGGTTAATTAAGACAATTTTGGATAATTGTTTTCCCTTTAATAGGAAGAGGTTGACAGCGACGATGAATGGCAAGGGTTGATAGAAGTGACCGACCAAGATGGGGAGCCAGAATACGCGCTAAAACTCATCTCCGATAAAAAATTCTTGTCCAAATTACACTCACGTATCGAGACAAGCGCCTCACAAGTACTGGATGGGATGCTAGAAGGGGCGGCTAGATTGCGGACTGTGCTGCGAGTTGTGACAAATCTTGTGACCTTGAAATGGTATAAACATTATCTTTTATTTTGAATGATTTATATGCTTGATCACTATGAAAACTATTTTTGCAATTTGGTTAAAGGTCCACCTGCAATACTGAAATTTCTTTGTATAAAATTCAATAAATTTACTGGTAAATTTTTGTTTACGAATGAATTATAATGGCAATGAATTTTTAGCTAAAAAGAGATCAGGTTTACCATTATGTATTGATAAACCGTCAGTGCTGTTAAAAAATCTCATACCTACAGCTTCAGTCAAGCTTTAGTTGCGATGTTTTAGCGGCTAGATCATGGACTGTGTTATAGGTTGACCTTAATCCATGTTGACCTCAAATGCTAAAATTTCCTTTTATCTGTGACTACCGTCTCATTTATTTTCAGTGATGTGGAGTTAATCATCAATATAATCAAAAGTGTAAACCTTCCCATGATGCCACTCAAACTGCTAGCGGATATTATGGACAAATCAAAAGTCAAACAGGTAAGGTGATTTTGTACATTAATGATTTTCATGCATGTTTGTACACACAGCTGTTCAAAAAGGCATAAAATGAATAAACCCTAATCAATCAATGTGCTTGCCTTTAGCAGAAATTAATTTGCTTTTATTTGCTTGCCTGTTTAGGTGATATGTTTAATGTGGAATTAAATAACATTCAATCAATCCTGCATGCTTATAGTAAAAATATTTCACATTTTTTCCCATGGACTAAAATAATTATACACAATAATAAAGCTTTTTAAAACACATTGACATTGGCATAATTCATAATAGGTTAAAGTTCTATGTGAAAGTTTCTATATCTGCACTTTACTGATGCTATAATTTTAAAGCTGAATACATGTGTTTTGGACCTTAACCCATTACCACACTGACTCTTTTTGACTCCCTACAAGACAATGGCTATGGAAAACTTTGTGGAAAATGAAGAAATTGCTTGTACCAAGCAATTTCTCCATTTCCCACAATGTTTTCTACACAAAATGACCAAAACATTTTAAATTTCATGCACTTGAAATTGTCGTCTGCAACATCTTTGAATTTGGACTAGTCCAAAATTTTGCCGTTTGGTAATGGGTTAACCCTCTCCCAGACAGCAGATATCTTTAAAGCTGCCTCAGATGACAAAATGGATGTGAAAAAAGGCACAGTTTTAGTACAATTAAGTATAGGAAATATTGACAGAAAAGGAGTAAATGTCAAAGCATTTTATTCTTTTGTTTCCATTTCCAAACTGTTTCTAGATCTGTTAGGGACATAGAAATTAGAAATTATTTCGGAAAAGCTTCATGTTTGACTGGGCTTTGTATTTATTTCCAGCAACCCTGGTGCCAACAAATTCTAGTTGATCTGGTGATAGCCCTGAATGCTTACTTTGCAAGTGAAATAAGTTGGACAGACAAAATAGACAAACAAATGTAAGTAGATGGCTTTCTTTCCAAACTTCACCTTAAGGAATACGACCCATCATTAGCTCTAAATGATTCGTGTAATGTCGGCTGTTTCCGCAACAACGGAAATAATCGAGCATGTTCGGATTTACGGAGATTTTTTAAAACTTTTTTTGTAAAGAGACTTCTACATTAGATTTGAATTTGTACGAACAGTTTCTACAACGAATCCCAGCCGATGAATTTATAAAAACGTCAAATGAAACAACAAAAGACGAAAAAACCAAAATATTTTGGCATTTAGAATGACCTCCCTTTGCAATAACGACAACCACAGCGCACCCAGTGATCTCCCCTGAATCAGAATTACGTACCTCTGACGTAATATGTCACTGTTTGGGGGTTGATTCGCACCATAAATATTTCGTTCCATAACTGGTCACTTTGTTTACCGTAATTTAGGCCTTTTCTTTGGGAAAAGGTAAGCTTGACCTTTGCCATTTCTTTCTGATTAACCCTTTCCCAAACAACTAGACACAAGATAAGACCAACTGATGTTTTCTCTACGCTAGGTTTGCGTGAAAAAAGAAACCAATGAGAGAAAAGAAGCAAATACTGATACAAGCAGTTGTATTCATTTTCTCTGTAGAATTTCTATTTAATTATATATTTTTGTGTCTCTGTCTCGTCTTTTCCATCTCTTTAGCTACTAATAAGACAGCAAACATGCTTCAAACATGACATCGGAAAACTGATATTCAAAATGTTCACCTAACCCTTTCCCAAACAAGACCTAGTTTAGGCAGAGACCTATCTTTCTCCAACGTTCCTGGCTTTATTTTTTTTTTCAAAATGTTTCTTGTGATGATAATACCGTCCTCAACTCACACTCAGACACACAAATTTCTGGGGCATTTTAACAATTTTCGACATAGACATGTTTGGCTAACGATTTACATGCAGATATTATGTACTTGTAATATTTTTATTTCTACCATTGTTCAAGTATTGAAACTTTGCACACATGCTTGTGGTCAGACATGTATATATTCCTTATTAAGGATAAAGATTGGGTAAAGATTCATTACCCTTTCAACTTTCTACTTGGGTAGACTTTTTATTCTTTTCATCCTAAATAATTTCACAAATCCAACACTTTTTCGTTGAGCTATCCTGTCCACTGACAACTCTTGTTTTATAAACATTTTTGTTTATATATATGTTTTTTTAATAGTAACATTTACTATTATATAAATATTCCAATACAAACAATAAAAAAACTGTAAAATTCGTATGGAACAATTTATTTAAGTATAATGAACAAATAGTGCCATTTTCCTTAAGAAATTGGGCGTTGGTAAAAAAGGGGGTGTATTAGTCAAAGTGATTTTTTTTAAAATTATGTACGGCGAAACTGTTTAATTTTTACTTTATTTGAAAGAATATACACATAGGAAAATTATGATCTTCCTTTTGTGCCATGCATTTTGATATATCATTGGAATTAATGTAATTTTAAATTGACTATTGTTTCAGATTCGTCCGAAAAGCCTGTCGAAAGTATGGTAGCCATGTATTACAAAAGCATAAAAAAAATATTTTGTTGCTGGTTATTATTTGTTTACTTGTTAGTCCATTGTTGGGGATAACATAAGCTATTGATTAGATGCAAACACTTGTGTTTATTGCTTTTAATCATGCAGTTTTTGTGTTTATTAGCTCACTTGGGGTGTCTGGCATTTCATGATTTTGTATGACCCTGATGCAAGATATAAAAATATCAAAATTTCACTAACGAAACGATCAAAGTTGATAAAAATTGGCAATTAGATGCGGGATACCATGCTGATTTTAAATATATATAGTTACTTATGTATCTTTATGATTCTATTGATGGGTCGTATACCTTAAACGCTTGATGTATTTAGTCTGTATATCAAGTAAAGCCTTGTTTTGATTCCCACCAATGGTTTCATATCGTTAACCTATGTGGGCGAGCAGCTGGAGGCTCGGTTTGGTGTGGTAGTTCTGGTATGAGAGATGACAGGAATCCATGATTAGGTTTTCAAGCTACTTCGATATGGCCATAGCAGTTGAAAGAGGTGTTAAACCTCAATCAATCAATTAATCAATTGATTCCTTTACAGAAAAAGAAGTGAATGTTACGTAAAACCTCCATGTTTCTTTACTGTCAATGTTTTCTAACCATTACCCTATGAATTATCTTACATGCCTCTAGCACATCTTGACATAATATTAATCCTTTCCCAAAAAGACTTTGTTTTGATCTCCCTACTATATAAGGGCTTAAAGGCTTGGAAAAACATTTAGACAAATGAAGAAAACGCTGATAATCAGCATTTTCTCCTTTTGCCACAAAATTTTTCCAAGGTATATCATACACAGAACCTATCTTTATCAACATTCATTCTGTTGTTTTCAGCAGCTTTCAAATTGAACCACCCTAAAATGTTGTTGTTTGGGAAATTGTTAAAATTTTGTCTTAACCCTTTCCCAAATGACAAAATTCAATAGAGCTTCAGACAAAAAAATGGATGCCATAAGATGTAGGATTTGTGTGTAATATGATAGAGAAAATAATGATGCAAAAGGAGAAATTGTTGATTTCTAGCATTTTCTCCTTTTGTCTCAATGTTTACCCAAGCCTTTTCCGTGAGATCAAAACCAGGTCTTGTTTAGGAAAGGGTTAATCTGTTATTTCAGTTGTAGCCAGTACCTAGAAGCTATGGGCCAGTTTATGTCCTTGATACCTAAATTGATGAATCAGCAAGTTGATGAGGACTTGAGACTGAGAGAACAATCTATACTGGTAAGTAATGTAAAGATAAGTTGAATTTGTTTGAAAGAATAAGGAGTTTAAAAATCTGTCTTACAGAAAGAGATGGTCTTCAGAGTTTGACACTCATTGTATTTAACAGAGATTCAGCATGAATCCTAACATTCAGGAACAGGGTGCCCTCCTCATTGTCAGGTATCCACCCCAACTTGCATCTACATTTACGTTTGCTGCCTTATTATTCTCTTGCCACTCATTTACACTTATTTGAAGCCCCTCAAGAAAAAGGCTTTGGAAAACATCCTGCAAAGGCGTCACTTTGTTGTAATGGGTTAGGTTGGAATGATTATTTCGGACTGTGTTTATACCCTCGTAAACGAAGTTTGGAGAGGGTATACTGGAATCAGCCTGTCGGTCCAGTGGTTGGATGGTTGGATGGTTGGTTTGTTATGCTCCCCGAAAAATTTCGGGGGAGCATATAGTCGCCACGCTGTCCGTCCGTCTGTCCGTCCGTCCGTGTGTCCGTCCGTCCACAGCCAGATCTCAGCAACCCTTGGGCCAAATTCAATGAAACTTCACATGTGGACTCCCTGGGATAATCCCTAGGGACCTTTTTCTCCGTTTCTCAATTCGAGGCTGCGTCATGGAAAAAGGGGGCTTAATGTAAAAATTAGTTTTTCTCTAATTTCTCTTCATCTAATGGGCAGAATTTAATGAAATATTGTAATTTTGTATTTTGTGAGATGTTCTAGATCATATTCTATAAATAATGTGTGTACAAAAAATCTGTCATGGGAAAAGGGGGCTTAATGTATGATAGTTTTTATTTTGTGACAAACACTTATTCGGGGAGCATAATCCGTCTGTGACGGCTCTTGTTTGTTGGTCTGTCTCCAAAACTTTGTCCGGACAACTCCTCCTACACTTGTTGACCGATTTAGCTCATACTTGGCACAAGTGTTCATTGTGACCTGTAGATGTGCAAGACACAAATTTCACGAAAATCGGACCAATACTTTTTGAGTTATGGCCCCTGATTTGACCAAATAATGCTTGTCCGGATAACTCCTCCTACACTTGTGGACCGATTTAGTTCATACTTGGCACAATTGTTCATTGTGACCTGTAGATGTGCAAGAGGCAAATTTTACAGAAATCGGACCAATACTTTTTGAGTTATGGCCCCTGATTTGACCCAAAAATGCTTGTCCGGCCAACTCCTCCTACAGTTACTGTCCGATTTGCTTCATACTTGGCACAGGTGTGCATTAGGACCTGTAGATGTGCAAGATGCAAATTTCACGAGAATTGGACCAATACTTTCTGAATTATGGCCCCTGATTTGACCAAAAAATGCTTGTCTGGACAACTCCCCCTACAGTTACTGTCCGATTTGCTTCATACTTGGCACAGGTGTACATTAGGACCTGTAGATGTGCAAGACGCGCATTTCGCGAAAATCGGACCAATACTTTCTGAGTTATGGCCCCTGATTTGACCAAAAAATGCTTGTCCGGACAATTCCTCCTACAGTTACTGTCCGATTTGCTTCATACTTGGCACAGGTGTGCATTAGGACCTGTAGATATGCATGACACAAAAATCTTACCATTATTTTCTCAGTTATGGCCCTTGATTTTACCAAAAAATGCTTGTCTGGACAACTCCTCCTTTAGTTACTGTCCGATTTGCTTCATACTTGGCACAGGTGTGCATTAAGTTCTGTAGATGTGCAAGACGCACATTTCACGAAAATCAGAACGACACTTTCTGAGTTATTGCCCCTGATTTGACAAAAATGCTTGTCCGGACAATTCCTCCTACAGTTACTGAACGATTTGCTTCATACTTAGCACAGGTATGCATTAGGACCTGTATATATGCAAGATGCAAAATTCAAGGAAATCAGACCGATACTTTCTGAGTTATGGCCCCTGATTGGACCAAATTTCAAGAAAATTGGATTGACAATTTCTGAGTATGGCTCCTGATTCAACAAAAACGCTTGTCCGAACAAAGGTGGTGGCGGGGGTATTTTTATCACCTTCAGTGATAGATTTCTAGTTTCTTGTAATTCAATATTTCGTATGTTTATCCTCACAGTGTGCCATTTATACATGTGAAGCTATGGAGCGAGACACAATGAAGTTAGCAGACCAGTACTTTACTTTGTTGTCAACAAAACATACAGCTGCCCTGGATACTTTAATGGCTGCAGCACTGCCTGATCAGAATATTGTCCTCAAATTGACAGGTGAGATAGCTTAATGTTTTCACCCTTTTCTAAACAAGACCTAGTTTTAACATTCTTAACCCATTCCAACATAATGACGCATTTTGACGCATAACAAGACAACAGAAAACATTGTGGAAAATGAAGAAAGTGTTTGTGACAAGCACAAGCAGTTTCTCTTCATTTCCAACAATGTTTCTTCCAAGGAAGACCAAAAAATGTAAAATTTTGTTCACTTGAAATCATTGTCTGCAACATCTTTGAATTCGGAGCATCCCAAAATATTGCCAACTTGGTAATGGGTTAATGGATAACAATTGGAAAAACTTTTAGACAGATGAAGGAAATGAATCAGTGACTGGTATATGTGCCAATTCTTGATATTAAAATGAACAATTTGATGGTTGCATTCTAAGATATGTTAAAGACAACTTGAACATTATTATTATGTTTTATATGTAACAACTATGTATACATTTTGTAATTACAGAATTGGCAGAGGGGAATGAGGAACTAGCTCTAGACAGGCATGAAAACTTGATGCGCCTCAGTTTATCCTGTCTTGCCACAATGGTTAATTTGCAAATAGAAGTTGAAAATGTCCAGTGACTGATATATGTCCCAATTTTATTGATACAATCTGTTCAGTACAATTTACATTCTAAAATATGTTAACTACAGCTTGAATACATCTTGATTATAATTTTTTAATAAAACCAATATGTATTAATGTTGTAACTTCGGAGTTGGCAGAGGGGAATGAAGAACTAGCTCTAGACAGACATGAAAACCTAATGCATCTCAGTCTATCCTGTCTTGCCACAATGGTTAATTTACAAATAGAGGAAAATGTCTAGTGACTGATATAATTATGTCCCAATTTTATTGATACAAAAGTGATGTTTACATTCTAAAATATGTTAACTACAGCTTGAATAAGCTGTAGTTAACATATTTTAGAATGTAACCATACATCTTGATTATAATTTTTGAATAAAACCAATATGCATACATTTTGAAATTACAGAGTTGGCAGAGGGGAATGAGGAACTAGCTCTAGACAGGCATGAAAACTTGATGCATCTCAGTTTATCCTGTCTTGCCACAATGGTTAACATACCTCTGGAAGTGGAGAATGGGACAGATGGAAGGAGAAAGGTATGGTACTGTTAAACTGGCCTCCAGAGAAGAGGGGGTGAGGACTTTTTGAAATGCAATATTTCACTTACCATTCATCAAACCCTATGGTGTGGGTACTCATTGGAATCGTCTCATCGAGACGATTCAAATGAGTTACCACAAGATTGGGTTTGGAATTGAAATAACAAAGTTACCATGTCTTTATTCCCACTTATCTGTCTGTAGCTCAAGTCAAACATGTATTTTTGAGGGCATTTAATCCATTACCAAATTGCTAAATTTTAGACTGGCATTTTTATGCCCCCCTATGAAAAGATTGGGGCATATTGTATTACTCGTGCCTGTCTGTCCATCCGTCTGTCTGTCCCTCCGTCCATGTGTCTTAAAACTTAGCATTTGCCATTTCGGGGGCATTTGTGTTGCACAAACACTACTTGTCTTCTTTTGCCTCAATGTTTTATCAAGCCTAGTCTCTTATGAATATTGAAACCAAGTCATGTTTGGAAAAGGGGTAAATGACTGGTTTAGTTGCATGTCGTGGACAGTCTTCAGCAATGACATCTATGTGTAATGCAGTCTGGGTGACGATAATCAATCTTTTCCAAAACATGCAAAATATTAGGGTGGTCCAATTAAAAAACTGAAACAGAAGAGTCAGATATTCTGGATGTCCGAGTAATTTATCTTTATTATATTACAGGCGACTCTCGTTATGTCAAAGTCGTAGGGCCTGTCAAAATGAACATGGACATAATTATCCGGAGTTTGACTCATTCCATCTTGTTCAGTCTCCATTTAAATGACATTTGATTTTTATTGTTGTTCATCAAGCGCATATTTGAAATTTAGTTGGAAAAGGAAAAAATTGCTTGAAACATACAGTATCTATCTTTTGTCTACTAAATTTCAATGGCTATATTTATTTTGGATATTCGTTTGTGAGAACAGGTTAGGACTTTCACTTAAACTTAAGCAGAAATCAGATTCAACCTATGTTGAGGTAACGAGTGTAGACTGTATTTTAACCCTTTCCCAAACGACAAAATTTCAGGGTGCTCCAATTTGAAAGCTGCTGCAGACGACAAAATTAAGATTGCAAACCATTCAATTTGTATAAAGTATACCAAAGAAAATGATAAGGCAAAAGGAGAAACTGCTGGTTATCAGCAGTTTCTTCTTTTACCTCAATGTTTTCCTACACCTATTCTATTAAGGACCTCAAAACCAGGTCTTGTTTGGGAAAGGGTAAACCCATTACAAAACGACAAAATTTTGGACTGTTCCAAATTCAAAGATGTTGCAGCCGACAATTTCAAATGAATGGATTTTAAAAAAGTTTGGTCACTTTGGGTAGAAAACATTGTGGGAAATGAAGAAATTGCTTGTCACAAGCAATTTCTTCATTTTCCACAATGTTTTCCAAAGCCTTAATCTTGAAGGGCGTCAAAAAGCGTCAATGTTAGGGAATGGGTTAAACCTTGTCACTTCATGCTCATTCTTACTTTTCATTCCTCATACTGTTTACAGCTGCCTGCAGACTACAGATTTAGGGTATAAATATTGCACTCTGATTTTTAGCGAGCCGGGACTTTATGTCCGGGAAGCCAATGTCACAGCCCTAGTGTTGGCGTCGCGTCCCGTACCGTCCCGTCCTGTCTTCTCTTGAAAAACTTTAACCTGGTCTATATCTCAGGCACTG
Source organism: Fragum sueziense (assembly GCA_963680895.1). Lineage (NCBI taxonomy): Eukaryota > Metazoa > Mollusca > Bivalvia > Cardiida > Cardiidae > Fragum > Fragum sueziense. Next base: position 48,624 of record CAVMGG010000069.1, read on the forward strand.
TTAGAGATACAGCCTTGATATTTCATACATAGATACATCTCAACAAGACCTTTCATTTGGAACAATGACTCTTGACCTTGTGACCTTGACCTTGGAGTTTTACCTACTTTTGAAAAACTTTAACCTGGCCTATATCTCAGGCACTATTAGAGATACAGCCTTGATATTTCATACATAGATACATCTCGACAAAACCTTTCATTTGGGACCATGACCTTTGACCTTGTGACCTTGACCTTGGAGTTTGACCTACTTTTGAAAAACTTTAACCTGGCCTATATCTCAGGCACTATTAGAGATACAGCCTTGATATTTCATACATAGATACATCTCAACAAGACCTTTCATTTGGGACCATGACCTTTGACCTTATGACCTTGACCTTGGAGTTTGACCTACTTTAAAAAAATTGCTGTTTTTAGCTCCACTGGCCGAAGGCCAGCGGGGCTTATGTCATGGCCCTGTGTCCGTCGTCCGTCCGTGCGTCCGTGCGTGCGTAAACTTTTTCTTTAAACATCTTCTTCTCCAAAACTACTGGACCAATTTCAACCGAACTTCACATGAATCATCCTTGCATGAATCTCTACCAAATTCCTTCAAAAGAATAAAATCTATGCAGAACTTGAATTTTAATTAATTTAATTGAATTAAATTTTCGAAAAATCTTTAAAAATTCTTCTTCTCCAAAACTATTGGACCAATTTCAACAAAACTTCACAGAAATCTTCCTTGCATGAGTCTCTACCAAATTCCTTCAAAAGAATAAAATCCGCGCAGAACTTGAATTTTGATTAATTTAATTGATTTAAATTTTCGAAAAATCTTTAAAAATTCTTCTTCTCCAAAACTACCGGACCAATTTCAATCAAACTTCACATGAATCATCCTTGCATGAATCTCTTACCAAATTCCTTCAAAAGAATAAAATCTATGCAGAACTTGAATTTAAATTAATTTTATTGAATTAAATTTTCGAAAAATCTTTAAAATTTCTTCTTCTCCAAAACTACTGGACCAATTTCAATCAAACTTCACAGAAATCTTCCTTGCATGAATCTCTACCAAATTCCTTCAAAAGAATAAAATCCGCGCAGAACTTGAATTTTAATTTTCGAAAAATCTTTAAAAAAAATTCTTCTCCAAAACAACTGAACCAATTTCAAGCAAACTTTACAGAAATGTTCCTTGCATTAATCTCTTCTTAATTCATTCAAAAAAAATAAATTCTATGTAGAACTTAAATTTTAATTAATTTAATTAAATCAAATTTTCGAAAAATCTTTAAAAATTCTTCTTCTCCAAAACTACTGGATCAATTTCAACCAAATTTTACAGAAATGTTCCTTGCATTAATCTCCTCTAAATTCCTTAAAAAAAAATAAATTCTATGTAGAATTTAAATTTTGATTAATTATTAAATTAAATTAAATTTTTGAAAATCTTCTTTTCCAAAACTACTGGACCAATTTTAAACAAACTTCACACGAATCTTCCTTGCATTTATATCCTCTAAATTCCTTAATAAAATAATTTCTGTGAAGAACTTAAATTTTAATGAATTTAATTAAATTGAATTTTCGAAAAATTGTTAAACAAACTTCTCCAAAACTACAGGACCAATTTCAACCGAATTTCACAGGAATCTTCCTTGCATGAATCTCTTCCAAATTCCTTTACGATCGGATGAAAAGCATGGCCGTTGTGGGCTAGGATTTTTTTTCGCTATATGAAACAGTGTGATTTTAAGAAAATTTTAAAAACATTTCTGCTCCTTAATCACTTATTGGATTTCATTCTGGTGTAGTATGAATCTTCTTTGAATAGACCTCTATTGTATTCCTTGAAGAAGTTAGTAGTCTAAATGTCTAAAAGCCAGTGGAGCGATACAGGGCCATCTTGGCCCTCTTGTTGTGACAAGCTCTTGTATATGCGAGCTACGTTGTCCACAGACAACTCTTGTTTATGTTCTTTGGTAGATAGTTTCTGTTACCCTTTCCCAAACAGCAGCAATTTAGACTAGCCCAGTTTGAAATGGGAGATGCAGACGACAAAATAGTTGATGTCAAAAATAGTAAATGTATATGTTAAGATACACAAACTATCGAGAGAAATAGATTAATAATACAAGTAGTTTCTTCTTTGCTCTCAATGTTGCCCAAACTGTTTATACTAGCTTGTCAGAATCAGGTCTTGTTTGGGAAAGGGTTATACCAGTATATGTTTTTTCTGTAACAAAGTTCAGATATTTCAAGCTGCACAGTTAAAATTAAATGTTTGTCTGGATGTTGGTTCGATGCATGTTAAATTTTCATTCTTTAAACTTTCACACAATGTTAAATACAATTATTTATCTGTTGAATTTAAGTTTAAGGTCAATACCAGTTGAAATTTGTTCACAATGTTTTTTTTTGTATGCTAAACTCCAAAATAATTGGTAAAGAAACCGGTTAAGTGTTTTGTGTTTTTGCTGTGGTTAGGTGAAGGGTGTTTGTCAAAGAAAGCCAGGATAAAATGTGATTGATCTTTTCTCAGACAGTCCACAATAGAAAACATAAAGGGAAAAGAAGAAAATGATGACAACATTTTCTTTTTTCAGCCATTTAAGATTTTTTTGAAAGGTTTAAAGTGACATTTCAGAATTATTTTACTTTTATTCTATCTGAAAGAGCATGTTTTCTGATGAAAATTCTGAAAATTTCAAGCCTAAATATTGAACCGTTTACGAGAATTATATATTTTTGTGATAAAATTAAACAAATTGTTGTGGACAACAGTTCAGATTTATATAGAATTTGTCATTTCTGTCTCAACTTTGGAGGTGTATTTTTCACTTATAAATTACTACTTTAAAAAACTGATAGCATTTCTATACATTAGAATTAACAATCTTTGCATCAAGACACACTTTTAAAAAATGAAATAGATCTAAATGTGAAATGTCCCTTTAAGGCTTTTGTATGTCTCAGATGGCAACATAAATTGGTATCATCTCTGTTCTTACATCTGTGTATACATCCACATCAGGTTAACCCTTTCCCAAACAACAAAATTCAAAGATGTTGCAGACGACAATTGAAAGTGAACAAAATTAAATTTTTATGGTCTTCTGGGATAGAAAACATTGTGGGAAATGAAGAAATTGCTTGTCTAAGCAATTTCTTCATTTTCGACAATGTTTTCTCAAGCTGTTCATGTGAAGGAGTCAAAAGGTGTCACTGTTTAGTAATGGGTTAATTCATTGATAGAAAATGAAATTTGCAAATAATAATTTCATAAAGTGCAGTATGCTCGCAGTTTTGAAGAATGTCATCATGCTTCTTGCATTGTAATTTACAATGTATATATTGCGTATAAGTCACTTGATACAATGGGTCCAAATGGCAAGAATTTAGACATCCCATTCGAAAGCTGCTAAAAACAACAAAATACATGCCAATAACGGTATGGTTTTTGTGCAATATAGCTCAGAAAGTATAGATCCAAATTTTGAAAATGCTGATCATCAGCATTTTCTTCTGTTGCCATAATATTTCATCACAATGTCTATTATAGATGTCGAATTTGGTTGAATTTAGCAAAGGGTACTTTTGTCGATATATGGTTATAATTCTGTGCATATTCTACATTTTCTTCTGCATGTAAAACCTTAAAGGGTAAATAGAGAAGGTTGTTCAAGCAAGATGTATGTAAATTTCCAGATTGCCCACTATCTAGGTGACAAGATGGCCACAAAGGGTAATGAGAAACAGACAGATGATTTCTTAATCTTGATAAGGCATGCACCACAGTGTAGTAACATGCTTAAGGTAAGTTGTTGTTACAGTACTTCAGGAATCTGTACCAAGAACAGAGAATTAATCTATTACCAAACGGCAAAATTTCAGATTGGTCTAACTTCAAAGATGTTGCAGATAATTTCAAGTGAATGAAATTTTATGCGTTCTGGTCATTCTTGGTAGAAAACATTGTGATAAATGAAGAAATTGTGTTTTATAAACAATTTCTTTATTTCCCATGATGTTCTGCAAAGTCATTGTATTTTGTGGGGATTCAAAAAAAGAAATTGAGTGGTAATGGTTTATCTCTGTCTATCTGAAATCAATATTATAACTTGACAAAGGGGCATTAGTATTTTACAAGCACATCTTGTTAACCTCTATTGAGTGCTCCTGCAGCAATAGCCATCATGTTCCATACTTATACAAGTATGTGGTGCTTATGCTGCAATAATGTCAGACAAATATTTTGTTCTTCAAGAAGTTTTGAGGGAGCAAGATTGTGATGTTTTTCATTTGTCTTTAAGGTAGTCCACCCCTGATGAGATTCATGTGTCATGATTTTTCGTGCAACTTCATCAATATTTGTTATGTATATGAATCCAATCTGGCAATGCCGTAAACATTTGGTGGTAAAAAGTTTCAGTGCTAAATGTTTATGACATCGATAATTACAACACATCAATCTCATCAGGAGTGGACTACCTTAAATCCAATATCATACTTTTACATGCTCTTGATTTAGGACATTATTTCTTTTTGAAAATTCTTTACCTTTTTCTCGCTACCAGGTGATATATGCATGCTGTCAAGTGTCTACAACGTTTTGCTCCTACATATCTAACCAACAAGAGCACATGGAGTCAATGTTGGGTTTATTGATGGGAAACTTTTACATGCACTTGTTTTAGGATTTTCTCTCTCATGAAATACTTTACCTTTTTCCTCACCAGGTGATATATGCATGCTGTCAAGTGTCCACAACCTTCTGTTCCTACATATCTAATCAACAAGAGCACATGGAATCATTGTTGGGTATATTGATGGGAAACTTTTACATGCACTAAGTCTTGTTAAGGACAATATCTCATTCAGAAATATTTACCTTTTTTTCTCACCAGGTGATATATACATGCTGCCAAGTGTCTACGACGTTCTGCTCCTACATATCTAACCAACAAGAGCACATGGAGTCCTTGTTGGGTATATTGATGGGCAAGGTTGAGTTAGCAGATATGGAAGTTAAATCTGTAATAGAGATGTTGATACATGTACTGAGTACTATTGTGATACAGCTTCAAACTATGCATCTGGCTTTAATCCTTTCCCAAACATAACCTGGTGTTGATGTACCTATTAGAAAAAGCTTGGGAAAATATTGAGACAAAAGAAGAAACTGCTGATAGCCAGCAGTTTCTCCTTTTGTCTCGATATTTTCTTTGCTATATCATACACAAATTATGTGACTGTCAGAAAATAGTTTACTTTTTTCCTCACCAGGTGATATATGCATGCTGTCAAGTGTCGACGACGTTCTGTTCCTACATATCTAACCAACAAGAGCACATGGAGTCAATGTTGGGTATATTGATAGGAAACCTTAACATGCACTAAATCATGTTTAGGACAATATCTCATTCAGAAATGTTTACCTTTTTCCTTACCAGGTGATATATGCATGCTGTCAAGTGTCCACAACTTTTTGTTCATACATATCTAACCAACAAGAACACATGGAGTCCTTGTTGGGTATGCTGATGGGAAACTTATACATGCATATGTTTTTTGGACGAAATCTCTCTCAGAAAATACTTTACCTTTTTCCTCACCAGGTGATATATGCATGCTGTCAAGTGTCTACAACGTTCTGCTCCTACATATCTAACCAACAAGAGCACATGGAGTCAATGTTGGGTATACTGATTGGAAACTTTTACATGCATTAAGTTTTTTGTAGGACGATCTCTCTCTCAGAAAATACTTTACTCTTTTTCGTCACCAGGTGATATATGCATGCTGTCAAGTGTCCATGACGTTCTGCTCCTACATATCTAACCAACAAGAGCACATGTAGTCCTTGTTGGGTATATTGTTTGGAAACTTTTACGTGCTTTTGTATTTGGATGATCTCTCTCTTCTAAAATACTTTACCTTTTTCCTCACCAGGTGATATATGCATGCTGTCAAGTGTCTACCACCTTCTGTTCCTACATATCTAACCAACAAGAGCACATGTAGTCCTTGTTGGGTATACTGATGGGAAACTTTTACATGCACTTGTTTTTTGGATGATCTCTGCCTCAGAAAATGCTTTACCTTTTTCGTCACCAGGTGATATATGCATGCTGTCAAGTGTCCACAACCTTCTGTTCCTACATATCTAACCAACAAGAGCACATGGAGTCCTTGTTGGGTATATTGATGGGCAAGGTTGAGTTAGCGGATATGGAAGTTAACTCTGTAATAGAGATGTTGATACATGTACTGAGTACTATCGTAATACAGCTTCAAACTATGCCTCCTATGTAAGTCGTGTTTATTTGTAGATATTCTTTCTATACATTAAGGTTAAACCATTACCAAAGGAAAAAAAATAAGACTGGTCCGAATTCAAAGATATTGCAGATTTTACAATTGTTATGGCCCCTTTCGAAGAAAAAGGGGTATATTTTTGGAGTTATTGCCCTTTGTCGATTTTCAACCGTGATTCTTGTCCGGGGCATAACTGAAAAAGTATGTTAGGTAGAATCATGAAACTTTACAGGTGGATAGATCTCATTATGGAGAGGTGCAGTGTACAAGAACTGTAACTCTGGCGATCAAAATCTTTGAGTTATTGCCCTTTGTTGATTTTATAACTTGATTCTTGTCTGGAGCACAACTCTAAAAGTATGTAAGGTAGAATCATGAAACTTTACAGGTGGATAGATCTTATTATGGAGAGGTACAGTGCACAGGAACCATAACCTTGCCGATGAAATTCTTGGAGTTATTGCCCTTTGTTGAATTTACACTTAATTCTTAAAATTGCCTATATCTCATGTCTTTTTACACATACAGGCTTGGTATCTCACACATAGATACCTCCTATCAACATCGTTCACATTTGACCTTGGACTTTGTGACCTTGACCTTGGAGTTTGACCTACTTTAAAAAAATTAAACCGGGCATATATCTCATGACCTATTACACATACAGCCTTGATATTTCACACATGGACACCTCTTACCAAGACCTTTCACAATTGACCATGACCTTGGACCTTGTGACCTTGACACTGGAGTTTGACCTACTTTTTATACGCCCGAAGGGTCGTATTATGTTATGGCCCCGCTCGTCCGTCTGTCTGTCTGTCCGTCCGTCTGTCCGTCGGTTAGCAATTTCTTGTGTGCGCAACTCCTCCTACAGTTTTGATCGGAATTTGATCAAACTTGCCACAATGAATCTCCATGGTGTCTAGTTGTGCACCTCGCTTACGGAATTCAGATAACTCTTTTCGTTCTTGAATTATATGCCCTTGAATTAAAAAAATGCCCATTTTCTTGTGTGCGCAACTCCTCCTACAGTTTTGATCAGAATTTGATCAAACTTGCCACAATGAATCTCCATGGTGTGTAGTTGTGCACATCGCTTACGGAATTTAGATAACTGTTTTCGTTCTTGAATTATCTACCCTTGAATTTAAGGAAAAATGCCCATTTTTTCAAAAATGCCCATTTTCTCCTGTGTGCTACTTCTACAGTTTCAACCAGAATTTAATCAAACTAGCCACAATGAATCTCTTTGGTCTCTTGTTGTGCAAACAATATTTTGATAACTTTTCATGTTTGAATTATCTACCCTTGAATTGAAAAAATTGCCAATTTTACTGACAAGCCCCTCTCGGGCGTATATGCGCCGCTCTGCGAAGCTCTTGTTAAAAACTTTAACCTAGCCAATTTATCATGTCCTTTTACACATACAGCCTTGATATTTGACACATGGAAACCATCGACCAAGACCTATCACATATGACTATGACCTTGGACCTTGTGACCCTGACCTTGGACTTTGACCTACTTCTATGATACATTAACCTGGCCTATATTTCATGTCATTTTACACATACAGCCTTGATATTTCACACATGGTCACTTCCAACCAAGACATTTCAATTTTGACCATGACCTTGGACCTTGACCTTGGAGTTTGACCTAATTTTAAAAAAACTTATACTGGGCCTATATCTCATGTCCTGTTACCTATACAGTCTCGATATTTTATTCACATGGACACCTACTACCAAGACCTTTCACATTTGACCATGACCTTGACCTGTGTGACCTTGACCTTTGATTTTTACATACTCTTAGAAATCTTTAACCTAGCCTTTATCTTATATCTTATTACACCTACAGCCTTGATATTTCACACATAGACACCTCCTACCAGGACCTTTTACATTTGACCATGACCTTGAATATTGCAACCTTGACTTGGAGTTTGACCTACTTTTTTAAAAAAAACTTAAACCAGGCATATATCATATCATGTCCCTTTACACCTACAGCCTTGATATTTCATACATGGACACCTCCAACCAAGACCTTTCACATTTGACCATGACCTTGACCTTGGCATTTGGCCTACTTTTAAAAACTTTAACCTGGCCTATATTTCATTTTACTTTTATGTATACAGCCTTGATATTTCACACATAGACACCTCTTACCAAAACCTTTCATATTTGACCATGACCTTGGACCTTGTTAACTTGACCTTGGACTTTGACCTACATTAAATGTACGCCCTTGAGGGGGCATATATGTTTTACAAACATCTCTTGTTTTCATAGAAATTGTTGGAAATTTCTTCATTTTCCACAACGTTTTCCAAAATCTTTCGGGGAGTCAAAAAAGGTAAATGTGTGGAAATGGGTTAACTCTCTCAATGCAATACACTTCATTTCTATTATGAAATTTATTTTCTGAATTATGACACAACTATTAACCCTTTCCCAAACAAGACCTGGTTTTGACGTCTTTTATAGAAAAGGCTTGGGAAAACATTGAAACAAAAGAAGAAACTGCTGAAAACCAGCAGTTTCTCCTTTTGTCTCAATATTTTCTATGCCATATTTTACACAAATTCTAACTTTAATAATCTTCCATTTTGTCTTTGTGGCAGTTTTTGAAGTGGATCACCCTAAAATTTTACCGTTTGGGAAAGGGTTAAACTATCACAAAGTTGTGGGTTAAATAGGAATCTGTGTCTATCCATCCATCTACATTTCTTTTGGGCGCATCTCCTCCCAAGTGGCTGGACAGATTTTGATGAAAATTTACACGAATGATCAACATGGTTAATGGCATGTTATCCTACATTATTTTCAGGCTAACAGAGGCAGCAAGTTTAATGGTGTCAATATTTCTAGAGTCAACCATAGCCAGTCATACTGTGAGTAGATCTTCTATTTTGAAAATAAACAACAACAAAAAATCAATAAAAAAAGATAAAAAAAAAACCCTTTCAATCCACGATGATATAAGGTTCTCTTCATTTTCATTTGTCTGACTTGTGAACAACCAGTATAATGCTCCTTTATAGACTAGATAATGGAAGGCACTTATATAAATAATTATTTTACTCCCAATATGCTATACATTGGACAATTATCAATCAATAGCTCACTTTTTAGCACTTTCCAAACTATACCGTTTTGATGTCTCTAGTAGAAAATTTCTTTGGAGACATCGAAACAAAATATTTTCTGTACTATTTTGTGTGCAAATTTTATCTTTATTAACACCCATTTTGTTGTCTGTATTAGCTTTCAAAATTTACAACCCTAAAAATCAAGAAAAGTATTCTGCTTAAAGTTTAGAAAGTTAACAAAGGGATGTTGACAAGACAAACTCTTACTTTGTTGTTCAGTTGTATTATTGATTACCTTGTCCATTTGCAGGCTGCAGCAGCTTTACTATTCAGCCAGATGGTATATTGTGGTGTATCTGTAGAAGTACAACCAGAAGAAATGTTACAAGCTTGTCTGTCTGTGTTTACAGATCTACAACAGGTAAATTGGAAATTTCTAGTATAAAGATGTGGAAACATTTTCTGCAAACCATGCTAGAGACCTTTATGATAGTTAAAAAAATATTTTTGTTATGTTTATAGATCAAAGATGACTACAGGCATTGTCTTACCTTCAAAAGAGTACTTTAGATATTGGGAATATCAATTGTAAATCAAGCTTAGGGAGTTTTTTTTCCAAAGTGGATGTTTCATGTTGACTTCACCATTGTATAAGGATTAATTTTTTATCAAATTTAAACTGGCAAAATTTTCAAGAATTCAATGTGTATTTTCAAGAGTGTGGTCTGTACCAATACCGATATCCCTTTGTAGATCAATTTCCATACTGGTGTATTAGTAAGTTTTGTTACTGGGGTTCAGGAACTGTCGCTAGTCATAGAAATAATTCTAAACCTTGTCATGTTGATCCTGGAATATTCTGGGGCCCGTTTTAACAACGAACATACAATTATTTTTTTTTGCGGAATTACTTGTAACAACAAATCTGGATGGCCCAATCTGATATCTCAAGCAATCAACACAAAAATGTTGTTGCATGATTGTTAGTAAAACAGGGCCCTGGTTCCTTTAGCTGGCAAAATAAAGCAAGATCAGACTGTACATACTTACAATCTGACCTTACTCCATTCTTCCAGCGTGTATATTATTTCAGCATGAAAAGGGTTAATGTCTTCTACACCAGTAACTCTGATAGAGAGGATGTTGAACAGCCTAAATAATACCTGGTTTTTATGGCAAGTGTGGAAAGATGGCCAAGTGGTGACACAAATGATAAAAGAAAATGCTAGCACTTTATTTGCATTTTTGTCTATTCTTTTTATTGTCTGCATCACCTTTGGAGTTGTATCTTCTAAGATCATGTAGTTTTGGAAATGGTTGACTAAAACTGCTGGATGAATTAACCAAATATCTGTCTTGGTGAAGATCTAGGAATAACTGTTGTTAGAATAGAAGTAACAAAGTAGTAATAGTGCAATCAGTTTTCTTTGGATAGACTGCAAAAATATTTGCCTATTTATATGCCAAAGGGTTGTATATCTTATTTCCCTAGTCCTCTTTCTGTCCATCTGATAACATTTATTTCTGCTCATCTCCTGCAGTTTCAATCCCTGATATTAATTAAACCCCTTGCCACACATTGACAGTTTTTGAGGCCCCCCAAGAAATACGCTTGTGGAAAATATTGTGAAAAAAATTTATACTTAATTTTCAAAATTAATTTTAATCTAAATCAGTTGTTCAAGAGTGATCCAGTCTAGCATTTGAACCTCATACTTAATGTTAGTAATAGAAATTGAAAATAAAATTTAGTGCAATTTGTTCCTTCCAGTCTTGCTAAAACTTACTCTTTGTATGCCCCGTATCAAAAGATCGGGAGCATATTGTTTTACTAATGTCTGTCTGTCTGTAAGTCTGTCTGTCAGAAAACTTACCATTGGCCATTTTGGGAGCATTCTTGTTTCACAAACACATCTTGTTTTCTTTTATAATCCAGATCTGTGTAAGATGTCCATTTGACTATGGTATACTAGATGGTCTAATGTTACTGCTGTGTGAAATGTTGGTCCAGGTAAGAAATTTGTATCTTCCCAGGGTTTTTCCTTGACTTTTTCTAGAAGGGGTCATTATGTCCCCCTGGTCTTCAAATTAGGGGTTCATGTCTACTGTAACATTGTTTCTTCAAGGCACATCTGATATTTTTAGAGGGTCATTCAATTTTTAAAAAACTACACCAAAATGCACTACTTAATTTTGTGCCGCAAGGGAAAACTCTGTGAGTTCCACCTTTTTATCACCACATATTGAGGCTTTTTGACTCCCTACAGGAAAGAGGCTGTGGAAAATATTGTAAGAAATAAAGAAATTGCTTGTGACAAGCAATTTCTTCATTTCCCACTATATTTCTACCCCTAAAAGACAAAAGAAAATTAGTCTCTTGAAATTGTCATCTTCAACATCTTTAGATTTGGACCAGTCTAAAGTAACGACCTCAGCTGTATTTAGAGAACAGCTATGCATAGCTATGGGCATTGTGGTCTTGACAGGATAGATAAAGTACAATTTGAACCTGACTCTCACTCGTCAGGTCTCGGGTTTGATTCCTGGCAAATATCCTTTCAGAGAAAATTGTTTCCCACCAATGGTTTGATAAATTGTTAACCTATGTAGGCAAGCAGCTGGAGGCTCAGTAAGGATGTTGTGGTAATACAGATACGAGTAATGACAGGAATCCATTGTTAAGTGCCTCCAGTCACTGCAATATGACTGTAGAATCATTGAGATATCACTTGAAAAATGCTGAAAGAATGAAAAAAAAAAGAAAAAGAATTGATATACAGGGCTAGCACTGGCTCAAAAAAAGTTTGAGTCACTGCTTGAGCCACTTTGAAAAATCTTGAGCCACATTGGTGCCATTTGAGCCAATGAATTGTGCTGGAAGGGGGGGGGGTAATTACATCACCTAATACTTTCTAAGGACGACACTAAAACACTTTTAAACAGTGTTGCCAGGAGAAATTATTCTAAAATGAACACAATTTTCTTTGGTACCTTGTTTTAGGAACATATTTAGTGCATCAGACCATTCTTGAGCTTTAACCCTTTCCCAAACAATGTAGATCTAATTTTAGAGTGATCCAATTTGAAAGCTATTGCAGAGGAAACAATGATAATTTGGTTGTTGATATCATAAAATAGTAACAGGCCATAGAAAATATTGAGGCAAAAGGAGAAAATGCTGATTATCAGTATTGCATTATTTGGCTTCAATATTTTCCCAAACTTTTTCTATTCAGGAAGTCAAAACCAGGTATTGGGAAAGGGTAAATACAGAAATCGTGTTTCATTGCACTATAGAACTTAGTTCATCTATCTAAGCCAAGTTTCCATATATTTTTTTAATTGTCTGCATCATGACTTTACAGAAATTAATTTAGCTTAACATTTCATTGGACGGTCCCCCATTGGAGGAGTGTTCAGGGATAAAGACTGACAATTCTAACTTAAGGGCCCAGAATAGCAAAATGCAATACTTAACATAAAGGGTATAGGCATTTTCTCTAAATATTCAGGGGCCATGGGCGACTGGGCCCCTGCTAGTTTTTATCCCTGGTGTGTCTCATAAATTAATAGCTTCATAGCCATACCGAATTTCTAAGTCTCTATCTAGACTGACCCCAGATAATGCAAGTGAAGTCAATCACTTTGTTTGCAATTTTATTATTGTTGTAATGGAATATGAAAAGTGAACAAGCAAAATTCCAGCAAAGTTTGAGCAAACTTAGTTACCTTTAAAATATCCCGAAATATATCCGACATTGTTGATCAAAATGTAGTCAACAACTGTCTTTTTTTACAAATTATCATCATCTAGACAAGTTTACCATAATTTGTATCAATCAATAAAGTAATTTCTTTTCAAATGGTAATCCAGTAAAAGTCTCTCATCCAGCAAAAAAAAGGATAAATAAGGGTTAAATATGACTGTCGAGTGTTGTAAACTCTATTGTTTTACGGGACTGAGTTAACAAGTTTACATAATCGAGTGTGTACTGGGTAGATTTATGCAGTGGTATAAAGGTTACGCGTATTGATTTTTTGTGTATCTCGTCTAGACACTTGCATTTTACACTCTCGCGAGAACTGGACTTGTTAATCCCGAAGTTTGACAGGCAAACAATTAGAGCCACACTTCAAACCCTTGGAGCCACCCTTTGAGCCACTTTCAATTTTTTTGAGCCACATTTTCAAAACTGTCGCCAATGGCTCAAGTGGCGATCGCCAGCGCGAGCCCTGGATATATGTCAGAGCAACAGGTAAGAGGGAGTGAAGACATTCCTAAGGATGGGTTGCAATAAGGGGTCAAAAAATAGATTTTCTTTAAATTTTGTGGATTGATAGGGTTACATAATATCTTTAATTTGTATGTGTAAAAAATCTGGTTTCGGCTTATTTTTCGAGATATGGGTAAATAAAGTGGGTGGGGTAAGATGGACTGAAACACAGTAGGGGTCATTCTAAGTCGCTTATCTTTCTTACTTTTAGCCCGTGTGTCTTGTGATATGTGCGTTAAACATTTATGGGCTTACATTTGATATTCCATGTAAATCTTTTCCGTAATATTCATTCTTCTTTCTTTCGCAAAATTTCGCTATTTTTTAACGACCAACTTTACCAAACTATCTCCACACGTTTTATTTGAAACACGATTTTTATGAAACTTTACAGATGTATTGTCCAGATATTAATGTAACTTTGCGTGAAATTTGAATGAAAAGGGTTGGCCCGTTGTTGAGATATTTGACCTTGACCTTCAAAATAACATCAAATTCGGGAATGTCCGTTAAAACTACACATTGTTGGGAAAATGGTTAGGGTTGAATGGCATGTGACAGCCCAAATCATAAAAGAATGCTTTTCACACATGATTAGGTTTTTTATTGTATGGTTTTACCGTTAGAATTGATATACTCAATATAATAAACTTGGTCACCTCTCAGAGTTACCCGGTCATTTCATCTAATGAAATCATTGATAGACAGATATTTGTTTAAGTCCTGTCTATACATTTAACATTATTTTCTTTTTTGTTGATATTATATAACGTTATATAAATATTTAGCTTTAGTTAATTAATTGTAAGCACATTTGGTCATTTAGTAAAATCATTCACAATGCGTCTTCTTTATAACCATATAAGAAATACAATCTGAAAATGATTAGTTTTCTCCTAGCAAATTGATAATTCTTGTCCATCATGAGATGAGTGAATATAAACTCTTAGACAATTCAAGTTGCATGTAAAGCTTTGGTAGTTCTAGCAATCTTAACATGAGGCTAGTATTTAATTTCACCCACCTGTGGTAGTAATATTAATCACAGCGCTTTCCATGTAGACATGTTTCATGTGCAATATTTAGTTTGATACGAAAACTGAGAAGTAAAAAGAATTTCTTTTCTTTCCCATTCTTCCGAATGGGCTGTACGATACAAAAAAGTAAATATTGCAACGAAACTCATTAGAAACAATAAAAAGAAACCATGCTTCCAATCCTTATGAATAAAATTGGCGCTTTAACTATCACATTTTGGCATTTCCCGAGCTTTAAAGTCATTTTGAAGGTCAAGGTCAAATATCTAAAAAACGGACCAACGCTTTTCTTTCCAATTTCACACAAAGTTACATTAATATCTGGACAATACATCTGTAAAGTGTCATAGAAATCGGATCTCAAATAAAACATGTGGAGATAGTTTGGTAAAGTTGGTCGTTGAAAAATAGCGAAATTCTTCGAAAGAAAGAAGAATGAGTATTACGGAAAAGATATGCATGGAATATCAAATGTAAGCCCATAAATGTTTAACGCACATATCACAAGACACACATACAAATTTTAGCGCATCTGGGGCTAAAAATAAGAAAGATAGGCGACTTGGAATGACCCCTACTGTGTTTCAGTCCATCTTACCCCACCCATTTTATTTACCCATATCTCGAAAAATAAGCCGAAACCAGATTTTTTACACATACAAATTAAAGATATTATGTAACCCTATCAATCCACAAAATTTAAAGAAAATCTATTTTTTGACCCCTTATTGCAACCCATCCTTTGTTATCTGGAATCCAAACCCTATGTAGTGGGTACTCATGAGAATCATCTCGACGAGTATATCCCAATGAGTACTCACGACATAGGGTTTGATCACCTATCAATCATATTCCGCTTTTAAAAAAGTCTTCACTCCCTCTTATCTGTAGTTTTGGTATGTCAATATTTCCAAATGCAGGCTGAAGCACCAGTAGCCCAGTTGTACATCGAGACAGGTATCTGGGGTACATTATGGCACAGAGTGGCACAGGCACTACAGGTCACAAACCCCGACACAGACCTCCCTATACATGATATAGAGACAGACATACAGGCACACAGGGGCTTCCATGAACCTGATTGGTCACTAGTGTCTCCACAGGGCTTGATGGCCGTACTGCAAATGTCTGTGACGGTATTTACTAAGGTAACTTTTCAACTTTATCTCTGTCAAACTTTATCATATGGAATTAATTCAAATGTCTTCTTGGTTTTGTAATTTGCAGGCAGTATAGACAAAGTTTAGACTGCATATATATATATAACATCTGTAATTGGTACAATTTTAACATAGGAAATATGTTAAAATCATCTTGACAAATATTTCAAACTATCTTAACAATTATTCTGTGCGATAATTACAGGAAACTCAACAGTGTATTCCCAATCTCGCAGTACCTGATAGTATCATCATGTTAACATTGGTTCATCTCATGAAGAAAGAGTTTTTACATTCATTAAGTAAAAGGTAACTTATTTTATCCACACTTTTAATATTAGATTTAATGAAGCTTCTTCTACAAAAGTGTCCTCTTTTTGTACCCCTCATCTACGAAACAAAGCGGTAATATTGGTCCTATTTCTTCCAGGCAGTTTAGGTGTCATGATAAGATGCAGATATTTTAACCCTTCTCATGCTATTTGTGTCATATTCCTGTTGTGACCTCAACTTTATCAGGCAATTTAGACTAAGATCAGTCTGCGCAAAAGCATTGTCTGATCTTAGTCTACTCTGCCTGCTTTCTACTTTCGTTGCAACAAAAACTTGATATAAACTAATTGAAATGTTTTTTACATTGGCAATTTGCTTCAAATATAATTTAAAGTCAGTAGGACAAGGCTTGATACAAGGATCCTTAGTTTTATCCCCTGCCAGCCAGCCTGGCTAACTCAGTTGATAATGTCAGAGTCTATTAATCTAGGGGTTTGGATTGTATCATGGCTCAGCCAATATCATGTGTTATTATTTGGCATTATTAGATGGCAGGTTTTCCAAAAACAACCAAATGGGTTTTTTACCCCCAAATTATGCAGCGCTTTAATTTATTTCAAATAACTTTGACTGAAATGATAAATGTTTTAAAAGCTTTAACCCATTCCCAAACAAAGAAATTTCAGGGTGATCCCATTTGAAAGCTGCTAAAGATAACAAAATGTACATTAACCCTTTCCCAAACGACAAATTTCAGAGTGCTCCAATTTGAAAGCTGCTGCAGACGACAAAATTAAGATTGAAAACCATAGAATTTGTGTAAAATATAGCATAGAAAATTTTGAGACAAAAGGAGAAACTGCTGGTTATCAGCAGTTTCTTCTTTTGTTTCAATGTTTTCCCAAACCTATTCTATTAGGGACGTCAAAACCAGGTCTTGTTTGGGAAAGGGTTAATAAAGATGTTATTTGTGTAGAATATAGCATAGAAAATATTGAGGCAATAGGAGAAAATGCTGATTATCAGCATTTTCTTCTTTTGCCTCAATGTTTTCCCAAGCTTATTCTTAAAGAGACATCAAAACCAGACCTTGTTTGGGAAAGGTTTTAATCTTGTGACAGTTCAGCTTGTCAATAAAGGTGAATTCACAACTTTTTCTACTTTATATTTCAGTTTTAACACAGAAGGTCCCCAGTTAACTGTTGATCTCATACTAGAAATCACCCAAATCTGCTGTTTTCCATTTGCTGTAGACTGTAATGATGATCTCCTCATGGAAATACAAAGGTATACTTCTTTACTTTAACCCATTATCAGATAGAAAATTTTTTGAATGGAATTTTACAATTTCTTGTCTTTATGGATAGAAAACATTGCAGTAAATGAAGAAATTGCTTGTCACAAGCAATTTCTTCATTTTTAGCTCGACTTTTCGAAGAAAATGAGAGCTTATACTGTCACGTCGGCGTTGGCGTCGGCGTTGCAAGAAAGGTTAAAGTTTTTTCAATCATCAATAACTTCCATACTATCAAAGGGATTCAACCCAAACTTGGAATACTTATTCACCATCACACCCTCTACCTTATTCTCAGGGCCCATGACCCTGTCTCCACTATATTTGGAGTTATGCTCCCTTTATACTAAGCAACTTAGAAAGTCGAGCGCGCTGTCTTCGGACAGCTCTTGTCCACAATGTTTTCAAAAGCATCTTGATGTGTATCAAAGGTATAGATTCTACTTCTTTATTTTGATAACATTGATGAAGAGTTGATTCACATTTTTGAGGTTGTTAACATTGGAACAGGCCCAAGAAATATGTGTTGAGAGTTTTTTCATATTTTTTTAACCTCTTCAAATGCCGATGACTGAAAAAATATTTTTATTGATGCTTTTTTTTGGTAATTCATGTATATGATGAATCAGGATGATATAATGCAGAAAAATGATAAAAATGACTAAAATATATGAAAATTATAAATTGGCACAACCGGAAAAGGTATCCCATGTTCCCAGTATTCAGTCAGGTATTCAAATTGAATTCTGTGATGCTTTGAAAAGGACTTTCTCTGTTGCTTCAACTGAATTCTCAATATTCTTTTCAACAATTATACATTTTAACTTTGAAGTATTGAGCGCTGATATCTGTAAAAAATATTATGTCTATGATATGAAAAAAATGCACAATTCTTTGTTTATTTCCAGTTGTCTCCATTCCCACCATTTATTGCATCGTCTCATGTTTGCCTGTCAGAAATACCTCAAAGATGAACAGTTAGAAACACCTGTTGGTCTGATAACCAGACTTGTACTCAGTAATAACATATTTGTGGACCAGTTTTGTACAGTTGTCAAAGAGTTAAAGGTATGTAGCTATTCTCATATCAGGGAGCATTTGGAACAATTTGGTCAATTCTCTCTAATATTGATTCTACAGACTTGACCCAGGGGTTCTGCAAGAAATATATCAGTGGTGCTCCCCATTGAAATACTTTAAAATCTGACTCTAAAGAATGTTGTATTCTAACATCCTAAGACATCTCAAGATATCTGAAAAAATCTTGCTCTAAAGGAAATGCCTCTTGTCTCTTTCCTTTCAGACAAAATTGTTTCCCAACAATGGATTAACATTGTTACATCATGTGGCCATTGCAGTTTAACACGGCTTTAAACCCCAATAAACCAATAAATTTTGTCTGTGATATTTCAGGCTATACCATTCCTGTGTGCCTGTATCTCTCCCACAAGTCCGGTGTGTGTAGTCTGTGATGTCATCTCATTATTAAACCATCTTGCCAGGACCTCGGCACAACATATCATGCTTGTAAAGGCTGTTGTACAATCAAATAAAAGTAAGAATCTGTTGGGCTTTTATTATCTTAACCATTCTGTCTTGAATTAAATATTACAACCCATTGTTAGATACCAAACACTATTTGCATCTTAAGGCCTCATCCCTGACAACGGAAATTAAAGAGAGTTATCATCGTCAATTCTCGGGCTACATGTATATCCGTGGCAACGGAAATTGAGGAAGGATACCCTCAGCAATTTCTGTTGCTACAGATGACGCTTGAAGATACACAAAGTATTTTGTAGTTTATGATGGGTAGTAATCTTCAAGTTAAATATCATATTCTCCTTAACTGAAGTTAACTAAAGCTAGCTTAAGTTACTATGAGCATACAATTAGATAATTATTTTCAAATATTAGAATAAGAAATTATAATTTACATGATTCAACGATAAGACAAATCCAATGAGTACCCACAACATACGGTTTGATTAACAATGAATTAAATATTGTATTTTGAAAAACCAATATCTCCTCTTACCTGTAGCACTGATTATTTAAAATAAATCATCCATTTCAGCGGACACAGACAAGCTCAGTTCACTGATCCGTCACCAGTCATCATCTGTGAAGTCAAGAACTTGTAGTTTACTAGGCAATCTCATGAAGCATAATGCACAAATGTACACATTCTTAAAACAGAGGGACAAACTGTTTGAAGGTCTGATGGCATGTCTTAAAGATGAAGATCAAAATGTCAGAAAGGTGAGATTGGTTCATAATGAATGTCAGTTTGATTTGTAAATGTGACCCGTCACGCTAAAAGGGACCTTATCCGAACTCCAAATATCCAAATTTTGACAAACTTGTTAGACCCAGCACAGGTCAGCCAGATCCCGTATGCGAAAAATAAACATATAGTAAGATAGGGAAAACTTTTGGATTTAGAAAATTGCATAAAAGTGAAAAGTGTCTGCCCTAGACTGGCTGCGCGGACTGCGCAGACTGACTAGGGTCAACATTTTTTACACTTCCTATAAGGTCCCTTTTAGCGTGACGGGTCACATATTTCTTGCATGGTTGTTTGTACCATTTGCTTCTACTCATTACTGCAAACTGATGCCTTTTAACTCCTTCATAAGAAAAGGCTTGGGAAAACATTGTGGAAAAGGAAGAAATTGCTTGTGACAAGCAATTTCTTCATTTTGCACAATATTTTATATCCAAAAACGGAAATATTTTAAAAATGTATGACCTTGAAATGATTGAGTTGTCAAGATATTAAATCCGTCCAACATTGAGATACAAAATGATTTAACCCTTACCTAAACAAATCATGGTATTGACATTCCTAAAAGAAAAAGCTTGGGAAAACATTGAGGCAAAAGAAGAAAATGCTGTTCATCAACATTTTATTGTTTTGCCTTATTATTTTCTGTGCTTTATTTCACACAAATCCTTTCAGTTTCAACATCAATGTTGTGGTCTGCAGCAGCTTTCAAATTGGAGCATCCTTCAATTGTATCATTTGGGAAAGAGTTAATAGATTTGATAACTTGATGTCTTTATGCCCTTGTATTGAAAAAATCGGGGGCATTTGATTTTACAGTTGTCAGTCTGTCCATCTGTATGTCTGTCTGTCATTCCGAAAACTGAATGTGAAGACATAACATAAGCATTTTCTAGGGCCTTAGTGTTTCACAAACACATCTTTTTTATGCTCCCGTATCGAGAGATCGGGGGCATATTGTTTTACTGGTGTCTGTCTGTCTGTCCATCTGTCTGTCCGAAAATTTAACATTTGCATTTTCTCCAAAGTATTTGACATACAAAGCTCAAGTTAGGTATGCAACTTCTTTTTCAATGATAACTATCTGTTCCATGCAATTTGACCTTCCTCAAGATCATCCGTTAACCCTTATCAACCCTTTACTCTACAAAAACTTAACATTTTACTCCGAAAACTTAACATTTGCCTTTTCTCCAAAAGTATTTGACATACAAAGCTCAAATTAGGTATGCAACTTCCTTTTAATGATATCTATCTGTTCCATGTAGTTTGACCTTCCTCAAGGTCATCCGTTAACCCTTATCAACCCTTTACTCTACGAAAACTTAACATTTTACTCCGAAAACTTAACATTTGCCTTTTCTCCAAAAGTATTTGACATACAAAGCTCAAATTTGGTATGCAACTTCCTTTTAATGATATCTATCTGTTCCATGCAATTTGACCTTCCTCAAGGTCATCCATTAACCCTTATCAACCCTTTACTCTACGAAAACTTAACATTTTACAAAAATGGCCATTTCGGGGGCATTTGTGTTTCACAACCACATCTTGTTTTTTTCTCAGGGAGCCAGCTACGCAGTGGGTAATGCAGCTTTCCACAACGACAATCTCTACTCCAAGTTAAAGTCTTGTGTAACTCAGCTTGTAGAACTCCTTAAAGATCCGGTCACAAAAACTAGGGTGAATGCAGCATGTGAGTCAATTACAATTCATAGATTTATAAATTTACATGTATCATGAAAATGATATAGGTTTTTTGTACAAAATGAAGTCTTTCTAATGTAGTCCCCAACGACATTCTGTAATCCAAGTTGTCTTATTTTTGCTTTTTTTCAAAAACCTAATAACTACAGCTTGTTTATGCTTTTAATCAATTACTGCACAGTGACGCCTTTTGACTCCCTCACAAGAAAAAATTTGAGAAAACACTGTGGAAAATGAAGAAATTGCTTGTGACAAGCAATTTCTTCATTTTTAGCTCGCCCGGGACGATAGTCTCGGAAGAGCTATTGTCATACCCCCGGATGTCGGCGTCAGCGTCGGCGTCAGCGTCCGCAAAAACTTTAACCTGGCCCATATCTCATGCCCTGTTAGAGATACAGCCTTCATATTTCACCTGTGGGTACCTCTAACCAAGACCTTTAATTTGAGACCATGACCTTTGACCTTGTGACCTTGACCTTGGAGTTTGACCCACTTTTTGACCGTTTTAAAAAAACTTTAACCTGGCCTATATCTCATGCCATATTACACCTACAGCCTTCATATCTCACATGTGGATACCTCTCACCAAGACCTTTCATTTGAGACCTTGACCTTGTGACCTTGACCTTGGAGTTTGACCTACTTTTAAAAACTTTAACCTGGCCTAAAAAAAACTTTAACCTGGCCTATATCTTATGCCCTATTGCACATACAGCCTTGATATTTCACATATGGACACCTTCTACCAACACCATTCACATTTGACCATGACCTTTGACCTCATGACCTTGACCTTGGAGTTTGACCTACTTTTAAAAAACTTTAACCTGGCCTATATCTCATGTCTTTTTACACCTACAGCCTTGATATTTCACATATGGACACCTCCTACCAACAACATTCACATTTGACCATGACCTTGGACCTTGTGACCTTGACCTTGGAGTTTGACCTATTTTTAAAATACTTTAACCTGGCCTATATTTCATGTCCTTTTACACCTACAGCCTTGATATTTCACACATGGACACCTCCTACCAACATGATTCACATTTGACCATGACCATGGACCTTGTGACCTTGACCTTGGAGTTTGACCTACTTTTGAAAGACTTTAACCTTGCCTATAGCTCATGTCCTTTTACACCTACAGCCTTCATATTTCACATATGGACACCTCCCATCAAGACCTTTCATATTTGACCATGACCTTGGACCTGGTGACCTTGACCTTGAAGTTTGACCTACTTTTAAAAAACTTTAACCTGGCCTTTATCTCATGTCCTTTTACACCTACAGCCTTGATATTTCACACAATGACACCTCCTACCAACACTTTTCACATTTGACCATGACCTTTGACCTGGTGACCTTGACCTTGGAGTTTGACCTACTTTTAAAAAAACTTTCACCTGGCCTATATCTCATGTCCTTTTGCACCTACAGCCTTGATATTTCACACATGGACACCTACCAACATGGTTCACATTTGACAGTGACCTTGTACCTTGACCTTGGAGTTTGACCTACTTTTAAAAAACTTTAACTTGGCCTATAACTCATGTCCTTTTACACCTACAGCATTGATATTTCACACACGGACACCTCATTCCAACACAGTTCACATTTGACCATGACCTGTGACCTTGTGACCTTGACCATGGAGCTTGACCTACTTTTACAAAATTTCATTTTTGGCCATGACCTTTTTACTTTGACCTAGGAAATGACTTTTCTTTGTGACAAGCTCTCATTTGGGCGAGCTTTATTGTCCGCGGACAATTCTTGTTCACAATGTTTTCTACCACAAAATGGAAAGATTTTTGAAATTTTATCAACTTGAAATTACCGTCTGCAACAACTTTCAAATTGGAAAAGTCGAAAACTTTGCTGTCTGGTAAGGGGTTAAACAAGCTGTAGTTACACAAATTTGGATAAAAAGCTGCATAATGGAACTTCTTAAACATACTTTCTCACCCATTTTCGTGGTAATTTTCTGTAAAAATAACTGCCTTTAATTTTTCTCTTTTTCCAGATTGGCACTCATATCTTGTTTGAAACATGGACATTAATGTAATTTAAAGCAAATAAAATATTAAGGCAATGGTAAATGAATATTCTCAAGAATTTTCTTTTAGCTGTTGTTTGGGAAAGGGTTTATCCTTCTCATGCTGTTCACATCAATTTACGTTTGTGATCAAAGCTTCGGCAGGCATAATAGACTGAGATCAGCCTGCAGAGATATGCAGTCTGATCTTAGCCTACACTACCTTCTTTATACTTGCATATTGTGGCAAAAACTTCAGCTAATCTTTTTAAAATGTGTCTTGAATGGTAGTTTGTTCAAGGAAGAATACCTGTAATGTTGCCATTTTGAAATTCATACAACAAATGCTCTATGAGCGGTGTCGTTACGTATCCGAACCTGTTCGGGCATTGTCGTAAACATTCGGTGGTGGAAAGTTCCACTGCTGAATGTTTTCGATATCGCTCGAATAATTCCAATGTTGCTTGAATCTTGTTAGGGGCAGATTACATGTACATTAAAACAAAATTTAAAGCCAGTGGAACAAGAGTTAACAATATATTTTGTTTGTTACAGGTGCCTTGGGTAATTTAGGTCTACATTCCAACTCATTATGTTTTCATCTCAAGAAATGTAAAGTCATTCAAAGGTAAGATTCTGTTCGTAGTCATGAATTAGTTTAATCCACTTCCTGACTCTAAAATTCTAGACAGTTCCAATTGGATTTAAGTTACAGATGACAAAAAAATTTGAGATATGAAGCGTTTTTAGCTCGACTTTTCGAAGAAAATGAGAGCTTATACTGTCACCCGGGCGTCGGCGTTGCAACCAAGATTAAAGTTTTTTCAAACATCAATAACTTCCATACTATCAAAGGGATTCAACCCAAACTTGGAATACTTATTCACCATCACACCCTCTACCTTACTACCAGGGCCCATGACCCTGGCTCCACTATATTTGGAGTTATGCCCCCCTTTATACTAAGTAAGTTAGAAAGTCGAGCGCGCTGTCTTTGGGCAGCTCTTGTTGCAAGCATAAAAATACTTTCCCCTTCTGTAACTTGAGAACTGTTTGACCTTTAGTACTTCTTTAGTAGTGGGGATATTGACCTACATGAATACACTGGGTTTAACAGTAACTCTTTTGGTTGCAAGGCAAGTCTGTCTTGTTGTTGCAAGATGCTGCTGACCCTGACCAAATATGCACTGGTCTTGACCAAATATAGGTTTCATAAGGATAATTACGGAAAAGATGTAATCAACTATACGAGGGTTATTCAAAAAGTTCTGTTATCAGACATTTAGAACAAAATAAGAAAAATGAATAGGAAAATGGTTTATTTCATCCCTTCAAAATATTCACCACCTACAGAAATACACTTTTGTAATCGTAATTTCCACTGTCTGAATGCATCAGAGTAGTCTGCCCTTGGTATCAGTCTCAAACACTGGTATACGGCACTTCCAAGTGCGCTTCTGGTGGTATATCGACGTCCAGACAACATCTTTTTTAGCAGAGGAAATAGAAAGAAGTCGCATGGACTTAAATCCGGCGAATAAGGAGGGTGGCATAACACATTAACCTTTTCTTCAGCCAGAAAGTCAACAACCCCCTTGCTTTTATGCGCGGGTGCGTTGTCATGCAGTAAATTAACTCCCCTTAATCCGGTACTTGGACGTTTCTTTTCATAAAACCTTTTTATCCTTTTTAACACAACGTTTTTATAAAATGTTCCAGTAATTGATTTTTCAGATTGTGATGGTATTTGAATAACTGGACCAAGATGATTGAAAAATATGGTGTACAGAACTTTTTTGGAACTTTTCTGCCTTTTAGCCACTACTGGACGTTTCTGATATTTTCCCCGCCATTGTTTATTATCCCCCCTCCTTTGCGGTTCAAACATGATGACCCATGTCTCATCTCCAGTTAACATATTAGAGATAGTCCTAGTATCAAACTTTTTGAAATCTTTAAGAAGTTTTCTTGAGCACACGACTCTCATTTTTTTCTGGTCTTTAGTCAATAAATGAGGCACCCAACGTGCACAGACCTTTCTAAGTCCAAGATTTTTTGACAGAATTTCATGTACACTTCCTTCTGAAATGCCAACACTATTAGCCATATCCTTCACCGTATAACGACCATCTTCTTCCACTAATGCTTTCACAGCAGCCACATGCTTATCAGTCACTGACGACTTAGGACGTCCACTTCGATGACCATCTTTAACAACAGATAGCCCACCTTTAAATGTTTTTGCCCATCTACAAACTGTCATAAATGATACTACAGAATGTCCATAAATACTATTCAGCTCATTATAAATGTCCTTTGGAGATATATGCAAAGCGGTGCGATTTTTAATATAAGTGCGTATTTCAACTTTATTATTGCTATTCATTGTTATTTCTAAAATATAGCCAGTGTATATGAGTGACACTTCTTCAAAACTAAATTATTCTGTCGTTATTAAATCGATTTGCGTTTTTCGTGCACATATAGTGGTAATGTTCATGTACAAGAATATATATGTTTACTGAAGCATAACAGTTGATTTCGGTACGGTTGACCAACGATAACAGAACTTTTTGAATAACCCTCGTAATTATTTCATATTCTTAAAGGCCAGTTTTGAATCACAAATGAACGAAAATTTCAAACGGTTCATGATCTTGTTGTGTTACATATCCTGTGTTTTCATTATGGTAATTCATATATTGTGACTGAGATTTGAGATGCTGCTAACCTGTCGGTCCTGCATCTAGGGGCAACAGGCATGTAATGTCTGTCAGGCATGGATTAATGCTGAACCCAGATACAAATCTTGTTCGTCTTGTTTACTTTCAGTTTGGTATATACAGCATGTCATGACAGCCAGCCCAGTGTTCAAATTAGTGCTATCTTGGCACTCAGGACTCTCTCTAAACAAGACGACTTGAGAAAGGTGTGTATGATGCTCATTCTTGTTAATCCTTTTCCCAAACAGCAAAGTTTAACGATGGCCCAATTTCAAAGCTACTGCAAATGACAAAATGTTTTTTTAAGAAATGTACTTTTTGTGTACTTTATAGCATCTTGCTGTGGGAAAAGGTCAAAATATATGTTAAACCGAAGATCAAGGTAATCCGTCCATAGTGAGATTCAGGCGATACCAGAATTGTTGTGTGACATTGTTTCGTATCAGAACCTATCAGGCAAAGTCTTAAACATTTTGACAGTGGATGGTTCCACCTGAATTATGATGATGTGGCAGTGATGAATATCATTAGGGGTATAAATAATCTTATAATGATATATTAAAATACTGTGCTGTCTAAACAGTAAGAGTTGAGAAGTAGTTGAATTTAGACCGGTAATTTTCTTTCCATTCCCAAGATTATACATGTATATTGATAGCTTTGTGATTATTTTGCAGGAGATGTCATCATCCAAAACTGTTGACAAGTTGGCGGAGTTAACCAGTAGTACACCGCGACCTTCCTCAGCGACCCCAAGGTCACAAAGCGTGTTGTCGGCCAGTATGCAGAGTACTCGGAGTCAAACTAGTACCAGTTCTGTGTTAACACACTGTAGTAAATTGATACAGCTCCTACAGGGTAATGGGAATGGATGAACTGACTGGAAAGAAAAAC
This sequence comes from Fragum sueziense, assembly GCA_963680895.1. NCBI lineage: Eukaryota > Metazoa > Mollusca > Bivalvia > Cardiida > Cardiidae > Fragum > Fragum sueziense. Next base: position 75,731 of record CAVMGG010000069.1, read on the forward strand.
ATTGCATAGTAAATTATAAGATTTTAGAACCCTTTAGGAAAATGATTGTTGCTAGTGAACTGTTATTGGTGAGTTTTTTGTACTCAGAGTCAAGCTGGTACCAGTTCTGTGTTAACTCACTGTAGTAAATTAATACAGCTGCTGCAGGGTAATGAGAATGGATGAACCGGGTGCAAAGAAAAACATTTCTGAGCTCAAATACTGAATAGAAATAAATTTGAATGGGTCTATGTATGTGGCTAGAAATATGGCTCAAATAAATTGGGACCAAATGGAAATGTTGGTATTAAATATACGAACGGGAAAAAAGTAACTGTGCACATTTCTTTTCTATGTAACATTTTGAAAACAGAAGTTGAATGAATTAAATTTTACAACTTTGGAAAAAGAATGTTTAACCTTTAGATTTAAATGAGTGCCAGTTTGGTACCCCACTCGTTATCACCGTAACAAGCCTGGAAAGAGGGTAGGGGTAAAATTCAAGTTCACAAGCCATTTTTTAGTGTGAACACTATTGACACAGATAATGCCTTGCAGCAACAAGACAGCTAAACTGCCGCAAACGGTTCTCTTAAGGTTCTTCTTGAGATATCGACCAATAACGGAGCCAACTAATCAAGCGCTTACGTTGAATAAAGCATGAATCAATATGACGTTCCCCAACGCGTTTATGAATGCGAGCTAGAACATCGGACAGTACAGATGTAATCGAGGTGCGCCAATAAACAATACCTTGTTGAAATCTACCTTACGAAAGAGTAGATGTTGTCTTAGCCACTGTAACCGATGTCATCGACGTCATAGCAAGACTACACGTATCGGGGTACGTCTAAGACGGATGTAGCGCTCCCTTAACCGATCTCTAACAGGACTTCTGCTGATAGAATTCAACTCTGGAATCAACCTAGCTGTAACTTTTGCAGACAACAATGGATTTCACTGGTCGTTGTTCCGATTATGGTTGAATTGTCGGAATGACGTCACGCGTTGACGTATTGAGTGTGGTAAGTTGCCTGTATTTCTAAATTGTTTAATTTGACTCAAAAGTGCCTATATGATGTTTCTATGCAAACCAAATTGCTTGGCGACCTATTGCTTTGGCATTAGGTGGCTACTGTCTAAAGTATGCATTAACGTACATTTTTGGATAAATGTATCGCGATGTTTTCTGTTCGATTAAAACAAATTTACATGTTTTTCTGTACAACAACCAAGTTAAAAACAGTTTCGCCATAAAAACAAATTTCAACCTCACTTAGGAATAACGCAGTGCAACAAAATACTCAAACGAAAAAGACGTTAATGCGGAACGTCCTTGCATGTGAAGTTGGTGGCATTCGACATTTCGTCAACAAGCGTCTCTTATGGACAACATCATCGCTAGCCAAGGTTGAACCCACCTACGTTTGTATTCATCCTTGGCGGATTTAGTCCAATTTTCTTGAAATCGCGAAGCGCCGCCTAGCGGCTGTTCTGCTGGTTGTTTACGTCCATTATTGATGACGTCATTAACGCATGTTGTCTTTCGCGTCATACGTCATGCGGTTTATGTAAAAGTAAGCTGCTTTTTTGGTCAAATTGTCGAAAGTATAATGATTCATCGATTAAAGTTAGGGGATTCCTGTCTATTGCAGTGAAATTCTTAAGAAAAATCGACCATCTTCGCGTTTTTGAGTTGCAAATGCAATGCTTTTTCCCGCCCGTTGTCATGATTTGGTTACTCATAACAAATGTATCAGTCGACAATCTGATTGGTTCCAGCGAGACCTCGCTGGAACCAATGAAAACGCTTTCCAGGAGACCAAGAAAATCGGACTAAATCCGCCAAGGGTGAATACAGAAACGACGTTACGTCGTAGATGTCACCCTTGGCTTGCGAAGATGATGGACAATTGCGAGAGATGTTTCTTGTCAATAGGTCGTATATTTACATAATGAATAAGAAAATAAGCATGCACAATTACTTTTTTTCCATTAGTATAGTAAAATAACAAAATCTCTGCATTGTGATGTAACCTATCAAGTCCTGACTTTGACTTCCCTAATTTAAAAAGGCTTATGAAAACATTGAGGCAAATTAATTGATAATCAGCAAATTCTTCTTTTGCCTCAGTATTTTCTATGCCATATTTTTCACAAATCCAATCATTATCAACATCCTTTTAGTCGTCTGCAGCAGCTTTCAAATTGGTCCACTCTAAATTTTGGTTATCAGCAGTTTCTTCTTTTGTCTCCATGTTTTCACAAGTCTTTTCTATTAGATACGTCAAACCCAGGTTTTGTTTGGGAAAGGGTTAAAAAACCTCTGTCCTTGAAATGGGGAATAGTTTTACTTTTGTTGATGATAAAATGAATGGACCAACTTATTGTTAGTGATTTGTAAATGTATCTTGTTTTATATCCGTCCATTGAACACACTCCCAAACTGCTGTTGCGACTTGTTCAACTTCAAAGACTTCATAAATCTGTCATAATGAATTATCTCTTTGATTGATTAGAAAATATTGAGGGAAAGGGAGAAAATACTGTTTATCAGCAAAAGGAGGAATTGCTTGAAACAAGTAAATTTAATTTCTTTATTTACCAGTGTTTTCAAAACCGTTTTTATGGGCATCAAAAAGCGTCATTATATGGAAATGGCTTAAATGACATGTGCTGCTTATCCGTCCAATTATCAACATTATTAATTATGTAGACTCATTCCCATATTTGGACTATTTACGTGCAAAAGCTGCTGCAGAGAACAAAGTGAATGTTCGTAAACAATGTCATGCTGTTAGTGTACAATAAACAACATAAATGAAAAGCAAATGACTGCTTTTCTTCGAAAACCTCGTATCTGCAGCTTAAAACAAGCTGCAGATAGGAGGTTTTCGTAGAAAAGCGACAATGTCAGCAATTTCTTTTTTTGCCTCGCTGTTTTCTTTAATCTGTCCGTGAAGGGACATCAAAATCGGGTCTTGTATGGGAAAGGGTTAAAACATCATAGCGAAATCACTCAAAATATCAGGTCATTATGAATTCATACCATTTACATATTCATTAACCTTTTTTTAAAGTCTCAATTTTTATATAATACATGTAATAAAATTATAAAGATGAACTGTTTGTGTCTTTTATCAACAACCTTATTCCAAACAATCCATGGTTTTGATGTGTATAACCATTTTTATATGCCCGAAGGGTCGTATTATGTTATGGCCCCGCTCGTCTGTCCGTCCGTCCGTTAGCAATTTCTTGTGTGCGCAACTCCTCCTACAGTTTTGATCGGAATTTGATCAAACTTGCCACAATGAATCTCCATGGTGTCTAGTTGTGCACCTCGCTTACTTAATTCAGATAACTGTTTTCGTTCTTGAATTATCTGCCCTTGAATTAAAAAAATGCCCATTTTCTTGTGTGCGCAACTCCTCCTACAGTTTTGATCAGAATTTGATCAAACTTGCCACAGTGAATCTCCATGGTGTCTAGTTGTGCACACCGCTTACGGAATTTAGATAACTGTTTTCGTTCTTGAATTATCTGCCCTTGAATTTACCGAAAAATGCCTATTTTCTCAAAAATGCCCATTTTCTCCTGTGTGCTACTTCTACTGTTTCAACCAGAATTTAATCAAACTAGTCACAATGAATCTCTATGGTGTCTTGCCCTTGAATTGAAAAAAATTGCCAATTTTACTGACAAGCCCCTCTCGGTCGTATATGCGAAGCTCTTGTTACTCATTACCACACAGCAACACCTTTTGACGCACTACAAGATAATGGCTTTAGAAAACATCATGGGAAATAAAGAAATTGCTTGTGACAAGCAATTTCTTCATTTCCCACAATGTTTTCTACATAGAAAGACCAAAAGTCCCTTTAAATTGTCGTCTGCAACCCTTTGGAATTTAGACCACTCTATAAATTAGCTGTCTGATAATGGGTTAAGCTTTAAAAAAATCCCCGAGAAATTACATATTCTCCTTTTACCTTAATGTTTCATGGAATATGATATTAAAACATCTGCCATTAGAATTGGTATTCTTTAGCTCTTTCCCTAACTGTCGCTATCAGAGAAAAGGGGGGGGAGGGCTATGAATTTGGTTTGAAACAGTAATTTGCTGGAAGTGATAGATCTTTTAAAAAGCGGGCCGCGGCCTTAGCGCAGTTGGTAGCGCATCTGACCCTCATTCGAGAGGTCCCGGGTTCGATACCCGGCCGCGGCTAATACCCTTTCTGACAAAATTGTCACCCACCAATGGGTTTGAAATCGTTAACCTAAGTGGGCGAGCAGCTGGAGGCTCGGTAAGGGTGTTGTGGTAGTACTGGTTTGAGAAACAACAGGAATCCATGGGTAGGTGCTCCAGCCCCGCGATATGACCCTGGTAGTTGAAAACGGCGTAAAACCCCAATAAACTCAAACTCAAACTCTTTTAAAAAGCATCTGATGAAAAAGTTGTTGATGACCAAATACAATTTTACTTGGTTGTCAATAAGGTTTTTTATCAGACATTTTTTAAACGATATAGCGTAGAGGAATTATATGGGACAGTGCATTATCATGGAGTAATTCAATGTCACAGACACGAGTCGGCAGTGCAAGTTTGTGTTTCTGATAGAAATCAACAAGTTGAGTATGAACACTTTCTCTGTAAAAAAATTCAAGTGACAGTACTGCATCACACTAGAAGGAATGGACTCTTCGAATCAAAGGATATCGCATACAACATGCTATTTGATGTTTAGCAACAGGGTGCAATGAAAGATCGATCTGTTGCTCTCAGATGAAACCGAAACCTTATTTTTAGCCTAATCATCAGATTGAAAATGATAGATCCAGAGGCGTATTCTTTAGAGCGAAATCTCTTAAAATTTGTTTTAAAAGATTTTTAGGATAAAGCCTTCTACAGACGCTCAATGGGAGGCGCCATTACCTTTTAACCCTTTCCCACACATTGACGCTTTTGGACGCCGCACAAAATAAAGGCTTTGGATAACATTGTGGAACATGGAGAAATTGCTTGTGACAAGCAATTTCTTCATTTCCCACAATGTTTTATACCAAGAAAGACCAAAATGTGAAATTTTGTTCAATGGAACTTGTCTTCTGCAACACCTATGAGTTTGGACTAGGTTAAAATTTTGTTGTTTGGTAATGGGTTAATTCGTGTGGAACCCTTCAGTTAACTCTGTAGAAACAATATAAGAGAGAATTTACCGAGTTGTTCCGAATGGTCCATGGTAATGCCCATACTTCATACAAATGGCGTCATCATGACGTCATTTGTATGAAGTATGGAGCATTTTGGAACACCTCGGTCAGAATCTAGGTCTTAAAATTCTTTATCTTAAGGACAGATCCTCCAGTTGTTACTGCGCAACTTACTGCGCATATCCTAAATAACGAAATAAAGCTGTTTCAGTAATTGACCTTTTTCAGCAAATGTATTTCTTACATTTAGTTAATATTTGGTTGATAAATGACAAGACCCTTTTCGGTTTTTTCAATTTGCTCTGTTTGGTCAATTAAAGTGTAAAAGTACTCGGATGGTACATTTCGCTTTCTGTTACGCGTTCAAAATGTGGCGTTAGCGATAGGAAACGGAGCAACAAAATCAACGTGGTGTCTTAAATTATGATATAGTCCGCTTCAGATGGACATTAAAGATGACACGTTTTATTATCTAAAGCCGGTAATAAGGAAGGAAATGGATAAAAGTAGTGAAACAATTTCGGACAGAGCTGTAAAAAGTAAACCAAATTTTACTTATAACTAAGAAAAACGCTTGATTTGATATATTTTTCTTTTTTTGTATTTGTAGGTATGACCAAGCACTATGTCTATACCAAAAAAGAAAAAATTCTTACCGCTGGAATATTTTTTATTATCAGAAACGTTGCGAAAAAAGAGCAATTTCAGCTACTTTTGAAAGAATGTTTTACTAAAAATTTCAAAATCATCACTAAATTTTCCCAAAGTGATACTCATTTAGACAGAATAAAACATATTGAACACAATAAAGACTTATTTATGTAATCCTAGTCATTTCGAACACCTTTTTTGTGGGTATTTTAAGTGACACCTCATTTTTGCAATTTTAGACAAGAGTAGTCTCCCTTGAAATTCAATAACTTTTTAATTCGCTTGGTGACCGATAGTTTTTAAGTCATTTTTTTTACTTCTCATATATACTGGTCAAAACTTCTAACCGGCCACTTTAAAAATAAAGATATTTTTTTCTGTGGTGATTGGATTTTCATGAAATTTGCTATGTGAATTTTTAAGCAACTTTCCAAATGATTTTGGCAAAAATTTACCGTTGTTTTATTGAAATAAAAAAGCAACATGAAAAAAGCTCAAAAAGCTCTAAATTCACACAGAGCTCAGAAATATTGTCAATGTAGTGTTTTTGGTCACATGGATCCTTAGCTGTAACATAGACAAAGAAAAAAATTGAAAATGTTTGATAATTATGCACGGCATATGGGCCTAGAAGAAAATGAAAGAGCTCATGTATGCAGAAAAATGGTGCTTAAAAACAACATCTAAAACACGTTTTTCTTCGAAAATGCTTTAAATATAGACTGATGATTCACGGCGAGCTACAAAATGTAGGATATGTGTAAAAAATCAGTTTGTTGCATCGTTTTTCCAAACCAGACCATATTTGAGCTTATTCGCTAGATAAAATGTTTTAGGAGTTGAATTTAAACACCATTTTACCATGCCTCTCATTCTTTCCGCTTCCTCTGTTGTCAAAAGTCACACAAAATTGACAATGTTTTCCAATTTTTTTCTTGGTCTGGGTTGCAGCTAACGATTTGTGTACTTTTAATTGTTGAAAGTGTATTATCTTGACACTCGTTCTCAGAATAGGACGTCGATTTCTGAAAAAGGCTGTCTTCGCTATTAAAAAATATCTAAAAAATAGAAAATCATCAATAGTTCAAAATAAGTTTGCATACTTTGAATATGATTTATTGTACAAATAAAAAATGGGTAAAAATCATCATAGTCTACAACTTTATGGATTTGGGTAATCCATGTTTATACCAAGGGGTCGATTTTTCGCCTGTCCCCGAGCTGTTCGTTGTTGATTTGAAGCTTTTATGGGCAAGTTGGCAAAATGCAATACAAAAAAGATATTTTCGAAACTGATAAATGGATATGTGCCAACGTAAAAATAAGCAATATTTCACTAATTGAGGTAAAAAGAAAAAAATATCCGCAATAATATTTTGTCCCCGAATTTAGGTAATCTACGTTAAGCATCATTTAGAAAAATAATAAATAATTCAAGAACTCCTTTAAATCAATGATTATCAACGAAATTAACATCTTAAACAAGCATTTGAATAATCAGACTGCAATATAGACATACATGTGTTCCATGTTTTGTTTAAAAACACAATAATGCAACCAAGGTAAGACCGTTGTTTTAAGCTTGTAATTTACGTTAGTTGCATTTTCCCCATACTAGAAGAAATAGAAAAATAACCAATATAGTAGGAAGTAGGATTGAACTTGAGAAGGAAATAGCGGTAATAAATTACTCTTTCATATCTTTTCCGAATTGTCAATCGAGAAAAGTTTCCTATGCAGTAATTTATGTTATGTAAGCTACGTTAGTGAAAAACACGAAATCCACTGTTTTGAGCCCGATAGAGAGATTTATTGGTTGTTAAACTGTAGGATATACATAGAGAGTCTGAAAAAAATCATGTTCCATGTTTCATTGTCCAACATGTCAGTCTCTCGGAGTGTAATTAGAAGTCTGTGACGGGTGGCAGAATACGAGGTAAGTTACATGTTTTAAAGAATTTCCACAATTTCTTTACGGTTTTATAAATTTTCATCCTATGAAGGATATATTGATACAAAAACTGTATAAGATGTTTTCCAAATTGTGACAACAGACCTGATTAAAGCACACTTATTAACACAAACTTTGAAATCGTGCTTAGAATTCATGACTTACCCTCAAATATTTATAGTCCATTATTACAGAAACTTAAATGTAATCCTTATAGAAATGTGGATTTATTTCAAATTTAAAAGCACAATAATTGTCTGAAATGTTTTAATTGTAATTTTACTCAAAAGATTGAATTCATCTGTTGTGCAAAAAGGCGATAACGTAGCTTTCAAAAATGGATATATATCTGCTCTTAAGCTCTACCAGTATATCTTTAAGATACCATAGCATGTAAACCGATGTTATTTTGAGCTTTAGATGCCGAATTTCCAAATCTACTCGCTTAGATATTTATTTTCCGCGTGGAATCAAAGTAATTTAACCCGATATCTTAACGTAGATTACCAAAGTAAATAACGTAGATTACAAATCAAATTTTATGTTTTAAAAGTGTCACATTGCACAGGTAACATTAACTCTTACTGATTTTTCACTGTTTTGATGCCCTTGAACGAAACGGTTTGAGAAAATACTAAAATAAAAGTCAAAAATGCTGCTATTCAGTTTTTTCTCTCTTTGAATAATTATTTTCTAAGCTATATTTCACATTAATTCATTCAATATCAACACCCATTTTGTAATCAACAGAATCGTTTGAATTGCAAGGCTGAGTGTTTGCTGTTTGAGAAATTGTCCTTGTTGACCAGCTGTTGGTTAAGCTTGATTGCATTGTACGCAGAATCATTCCACCATGTGCCATGGGTCGAGGCTGTCGCAGATACACTATTCTTGGAGAGTGCATTGAAAAATAAATTTAGACACTTAAATGTTCTGCCTCATTGTGTACATTGATATGGATACGTTCGCTTCTTTCTTTCATTTTATGATATTTTGAAAACAATATTCATTACAAAAATAAAGATCCGCACAAATTTGACTTTTGCATCACAGAGCCTTTATAATTATTACATTCATGAAACAAATATCAAATAATACAACATACGCATTCTGAATATGGATAATAAAGAGAAATTTTAGACTGGTCTAAATTTAAACCCAAATTTGAAGGTGAAACAAATGTTACTCAAAACAGACAGTGTATTATTCATAACATAGAAACTTTTCAGGAAAAGGAGAAAATGCTGACCATTGGTATTTTCTTTTCCGTATCTATTTCTTGCTTTCCATTCTAGAGGGTAATCAGAACCAGGACTTCGGAGGAAAGGGGTATTATTCTTTGGGTATGATACCCTTTCTTTTCGCTTGTGCACATCTAAGATTGTTTCGAAAATTTACAAGGAACGTTTTCAAAAATCATTACACATATTCAATAAAAGATTTTGATATTCAGAAAAGAATCGTGGAAGTAAAAACCATAGCGTGGAGAATTTCAGTCTATAATTTCAAAGTTGTTACTGTTCTTGTTACTGTCTACGTTAAATATAGTTTCTCAGACAATTTTACATTCATAAATGTCTGAAAACTTCTTCACAGATATTTCTAGCATATTTATAGTCTTTTCCTTGGCACCCTACGGTTTGTTAAGCTCAAATTAGTCATTTTCAATTTGGTGTAATCTACTCTATGTCGTGATTTAATCTACGTTATGACGAGGACAGGCAATTTTGAAAGTAAAATTTCGCAAACAAGCACAAAGAATAGATACTTTTTATATCTGTTTAAATGGTAAATTACATTTATTACAGGATTACATTTGTAGATCGACAACTTGATAATTTTTTATCTACTTTTATTTTTAGTTTTGAAAGAATTAGTATTTTTCACCGTCGACAGATCTGTCAAAATGACTATTTAAAAACTGAGAATGGGAATTCAGAATAAAAAATAACAAACTTTTTCAGTTAGAATATCAAGAAATATGAAAAAATCATTTCTTACAGTAAAATGTAAAATAATCCGTAAAATATTGTCAATTATTTACTCATAACGCAGATTACACTTAATTTATACCAGAGTTAAGAAAAGTATTGCAAAAAATAAAAATAGCTGTATTTGAGTTCTGATATTTCGCATTATTGTTCATAAATGTTTGTTCTACGGAATTAAAAAGAAAAACAACGGTTTTGAAGAAGTTCATTTTTGCTCAATTTGCAAATTGGAATCGACGTCCTATTCTGAGAACGAGTGTTGAGCTCTATTATGATTTAGAGCTTTTTGAGCTTTTCCTTTATTACACAACAAAATTTGACAATTATTGGCAAATCATCATGGAAATCCACCGACATTCTGCTTAAAAATGTACATATCAAATTTCATTAAAATGGAATAACTTTTAAAAAAGTTATGATCATTTTTAAAGTGGCCGGTTAGGACTTTTGGCCAGTATATTTAAATATCAGTACAGAAAAAATAAAAAAATTCTTACCATGGGAAATAAATGGAGGATCTGTCCTTAAACATCTTAAGAAATCTTTAAATAATCTCACTCTAAAGAACGCTCCTAAGGTTTCATCACATATATCTTTTTCTTCCAAACAACATAGGCCACATAGTTATATCATATTTTTCTATAAATTGCAAAGCAAGTTTAACCCTTTCCCAAACAAGACCTGGTTTTGACGTCCCAAATAGAAAAGGCTTGGGAAAAAACATTGAAACAAAAGAAGAAACTGCTGATAACCAGCAGTTTCTCCTTTTGTCTCAATATTTCCTATGCCATACTTTACACAAACTCTATCTTGAATAACTTCTATTTTGTCATTTTTGGTAGTTCTTGAAGTGGATCACCCTAAATTTTTTATGTTTGGGAAACTCCGAAAGGGTTTGACTTTATTTCTGCTTGTCAGTGAACAAATGGAGCACCCAGTGTGCAGATCTTACTCCCCCCCCCCCCCCCCCCCCCAAAGTCTTAAACCTGTCTGAAATTCAAATACATGTATTGACTTGGTTCAACCATAAAATACAAAACCAGTTTAACTTAAAACCATTTATTTCAATTCTAAAATAATTTGTGACTAGCAAATCAACAGACTCAATACATGTAGCCTATAAAATATCTAAATAATAATTACTGCACTGTATTATCAATAATTAAACATTTCCCAAACAAATCTTGGTTTAGACATCCATAGTAGAAATTATTTTGGAAAATGTTGCAACAAAAGACGAAAATGCTGATAATCAGCATTTTCTTCTTTTGTGTCAATTTTTTCTGTCTTATATTCATGATTGTACAGAATTACCATCATTACAAACACCCTTGGGTCTTCTGCAGAAGCTTCAAATTTTAACATTTCGGTTTATTGAGGTTTTACACCGTTTTCAACTGCTATGGTCATATTGCTGTGGCTAGAGCTCCTAACCATGGATTCCTGTTGTTTCTCATACCAGTACTACCACAACAACCTAACCAAGCCTCCAGCTGCTCGCCCACATTGGTTAATGATATCAAACCATTGGTGGGTGACATTTTGTCAGAAAGGATATTTGATGCAGCCAGGTATCCAAACCGGAACCTCTCAAGTGAGAGGCAGATGCACTACCAACTGTGCTAAGGCTGCAGCTTTGGCATTTCGGAAAACTTTTTACCATTATAATCTAAATTACATAGTCTGAGAAAGAACAATTGGTTTATGAACAATGCCTGGCCATGGTTTCTCGAAAAAACTTAAGTATATTCTCATGAGTTCATGCTCAACTTCTATTCAATACCAATCAACGTTGATTGGTATTCAATTGAAGTTCACATGGATTTCGTGCAATTTGAGCATGATGCTCAGATTTGAGCATGAGAACATACTTAAGTTTTTTCGAGAAACCGGGGCCTGGTTTTAATGTTTCAAAAAAAAAAAGGAAAATATTATGAGAAAAGAAGAGATAACATTTTCCTTTTTTCTCTCAATAATTCTCTTTAGCTTTCTTGATTTATTAAAGATAAAATACAAAGTCTTGTTTGGGAAAAGATTAAATAGTGAGGCAAGAATTGTGATAAAATTCATCATTACATGGAAATATAACAATTATACATCGCACAACAATATAAGGGAATGTTTTGAAATCAATATGGTAAAAAAATTCCTAACCAAATTCTAAAAATCACAATATACACACTAAGCCCACTCCCACACAATGGGGCTTTTTGACACCAAATTGGATAAATGCTACGGAAAACATTGTGGAAAATAAAGAAATTGCTGTGACAAGCAATTTCTTCATTTGCCACAATATTTTCTACCCAAAAAGACAAAAAAAGTAAAGTTTCATTCAAATGAAATTGTCATCTGCAACATCTTTGGATTTTGACCAGTCTAAAAATTTGGCTGTCTGGGAATTGGATAAAATAATATAACTTCATACAAATAAGTTTTGTCTTTTCCCAAACAAGACCTGCTTTTGATGTCTATTAAAAGACAGCACCAGAAAGCATTGAGGGAAAATAAGAAAATGCTCAAAGATTTCGGTGCTATAATGTACATTAGTTCAATCTTCATTCATTTCCATTTTGTTGCCTGCAACATCTTTCAAATTGGAGCAGTCTTACTTTTTGCCGTTTGGGAAAGGTTTAACCCTTTCCTAAACGGCAAAATTTAGGACTACCTCCTTTTGAAAGAGTTGCAGATGGCAAAATTAGTGTTATTTTGTGAATGGAGATTGTAAATTACAGCATGGAAAATATTGAGGCAAAATGAGAAAATGCTGATCATCAGCATTTTCTTCTATTGCCTCAATGTTTTCCTAGACCTTTTTTAAAAGGCGACGTCAAAACCACATCTTGTTTGGGAAAGGGTTAAAAACTTGAATTGTACTGGGTATATTTCAATTGCAAAGCAGTTTTCAAGTCAATTCATCAGGCAAATTGACATGTTACAGTCATTCTGAATACAAACATATTGGACAAAAACAATATAAAATTTAATCATAGTTTCGGTGAGTTAACTTTGGTAGACTAATAAAGACATATTGTTTGAATATAAGTGGTGTCTGTGGTCGAGAGGTAGAGCTACAGCTCCAGGCTCAAAAGGTTCCAAGTTTGATCTATAGGAACAGAGGGTTCTTCTCATTGGCCCATTTATTTGGCACAAGTACTGGCATATATTCCAAGGAAGCAGAATCGAGGGGGAATTAACTGTTTCCCCAAACAAGACCTGGTTTTGACGTCACTATTAGAATTGGCCTGGGAAAACATTGAGACAAAAGAAGAAACTGCTGATAATCAGCAGTTTCTCCTTTTGCCTCAATATTTTCTGGGCTATAACTAAACCATTTTGGCCTTTTGTGATCATTTATATTGTCGTCTGCAGCAGCTTTCAAATTGGACTGCGTTAAAATTTTGTCGTTTGGGAAAGGGTTAAATGAGCTTAAACTACGGATTAGGTAAGCTGTAGTTAGGACATTTTTAAAATAAAATGTAAAATGTAACCAATACTACGATTTTTTAAAGAATCTAATGTCGGAGTACATGATAATTTATAAGAGACCAACAAAGATCCAGATCAGCTTAAGCGATTCTGATCAGGATCCATTCCGTACTCTGAGAGTTGAAGAACCTTTCACAGAACAGCATAGATCCTGATCAGACTGTATACACAGGTTGATCTGGATCATTGTTGGTCAAAACGCTATTGGGTAGTTCATACCATATTTCTTTCAATATTATTACCTTGTACTCTAGCGGGAAATCCTAAAACTAACAACAATTTACAACTATTGTTTAATTCAGAGCAACAGATAAGTGGGAGTGAAGACATTCTAACAATATTATTTCAAATCCAAACCCTATGTTCTGGGTACTCGTTGGAATTGTCTCGAGACAATTTCAAAGAGTACCAACAGCATAGGGTTTGGTGAAAAATTTCTTTTTAACCTTTTAACTACCTATAGCAGCGGATATTTCCGTCGCAAAAAGTGCTCCATGTGTACCATACAAGACGTCTTTTTCCGTCGCAACAGCTATACTATCCATAAAGAATGCTGGTATATTGCAAGGCTATATGATTGGTATATGATATGCATAGACACTGTTTACAATGTTAAGACTACATTTTAGTGTTTGGATGTCACATTTGCCGTCTGCCAAGACAGTGTAAGGGTAAATTATTACCCATGTAAATTTGCCTTTTAGTATATAAGGGACCATATACCTTGGTAGTCAAAAGGTTAAAAAAGCCATCAACCCCTCTTATCTGTGTCTCTATTAAATGGATTTCATGATGGCCCTTTTTGATGTGCCCATGAGATAAAGGCTTTGGAAAACATTTTGGTACATAAACAAATAGCTTGTGGCAAGCTGTTTCTTCATTTCCCACGTTTTCTATACAGAAAGACTTAAAATGTAAAGTTTCATTTAGACAACGTCTACTTGATTTTTTAATATAGTCAGCAACATTTTGTTTTTATTTGGACCATACCAAAATTTTGCTGCCTTGTAAGTCTAATGGATTTCAAAATTATACATAGATCTACAATAACTTCATAGGATACCAATATGTAATATCAATTTAACCCACTACTGCACATTGACATCTTTTGATTCCATCACAAGAAAAGGCTTGGGAAAATATTGTGGAAAATGAAGAAATTGCTTGTGACAAGCAATTTCTTCATGTTATACAATATTTTCTAACCCAAAAGGGAACAAGAGGGCCAAGATGGCGATGTATCGCTCCACTGGCTTTTAGACATTTAGACTACAAACTTCTTCAAGGAATACAATAGAGGTCTATCCGAAGAAGATTCATGCTACATCAGAATGAAATCCAATAAGTAATTAAGTACCAGAAATGTTTTTAAATTTTTGTTAAAATTACACTGTTTCATATAGCGAAAAATAAGCCTAGCCCAAAGCGGCCAAGCTTTTCATCCGATCGTGATGAAATTTGGGAGAGATTCATACAAGAAAGATTCCTGTGAAGTTAGGTTGAAATTGGTCCTGTAGTTTTGGAGAAGAAGATTGATTAAAAATTATTCGAAAATTCAATTTAATATAATTTATTAAAATTTAAGTTCTACACCGAAATTACTTTTTTTAAGGAATTTAAAGGAGATTCATACAAGGAAGATTCGTGTGAAGTTTGGTTAAAATTGGTCCAATAATTTTGGAAAAGAAGATTTTTCAAAAAAATAATCTAATTTAATTAATCAAAATTTAAGTTTTACACAGAATTTATTTTTTTGAAGGAAATAAGAAGAGATTCATGCAAGGAAAATTTCTGTAAAGTTTGGTTGAAATAAGTCCAGTAGTTTTGCAGAAGAGGAATTTTTAAAGATTTTTCGAAAATTTAAATCAATTAAATTAATTAAAATTCAAGTTCTGTGCATATTTCATTCTTTTGAAGGAAATTGGTAGAGATTCATGCAAAGAAGATTTCTGTGAAGTTTGGTTGAAATTGGTCCAGTAGTTTTGGAGAAGAAGAATTTTTCAAGATTTTTTCGAAAATTTAATTCAATTAAATTAATTGAAATTCAAGTTCTGCACAGATTTTATCTTTTTGAAGGAATTAAGAAGAGATTCATACAAGGAAGATTTCTGTGAAGTTTGGTTGAGATTGGTCCAGTTTTGGAGAAGAAGAATTTTTAAAGATTTTTCGAAAATTTAATTCAATTAA
Source organism: Fragum sueziense (assembly GCA_963680895.1). NCBI lineage: Eukaryota > Metazoa > Mollusca > Bivalvia > Cardiida > Cardiidae > Fragum > Fragum sueziense. The sequence goes on from CAVMGG010000069.1 coordinate 91,193, forward strand.
ATTAATTAAAATGTAAGTTATGCATAGAATTTATCTTTTTGAAGGAATTAAGAAGAGATTCATACAAGGAAGATTTCTGTGAAGTTTGGTTGAGATTGGTCCAATAGTTTTGGAGAAGAAGAATTTTTAAAGATTTTTCGAAAATTAATTCAATTAAATTAATTAAAATTCAAGTTCTGCACAGATTTTATTCTTTTGAAGCAATTTGGTAGATTCATGCAAGGATAATTCATGTGAAGTTTGGTTGAAATTGGTCCAGTAGTTTTGGAGAAGAAGATGTTTGAAAATTGTGCACGCACGGACGGACGCACGCACACATGACGGACACAGGGCCTTCGGCCAGTGGAGCTAAAAATGTCATCAACTTGAAATAGTCGTATGGAACACCTTTCAAATTGAAACATTGCACAATTTTGCCTTCTAGTAATGGGTTAAATACAGCAGTCTCTGGCATTTGAACAACAAACCCATATCAATAACATAACAACAATAAGCTATATACATGTATATCCTATTTCTACTTGTCAAAACTTGAAGTCTACTTGTACAATATAGACAAGGGGGCTTCAAATTTGAACAAAAATTAGTTGTCCACGGACAACGTAGCTCGCCTTTACGAGAGCTTGTCCCCCCCCAAAAGTCCAAGGTCAAAGGTCAATGTCACTACCTCAGAATTCATGGCCTCAAGGTCAAGGCCATGACAAGGCCAAGGCTCTTTAATAGTGCATGAGAAATAGGCCAGGTTAAAGTTTTTTTTAAAAGTAGGTCAAACTCAAAGTAAACGGTCACTAGGTCAGAGGTCATAGTCCCAAACAAGAGTTGTCCGCGGACAACGTAGCTAGCCTATACGGGGGCTTGTCACAAAAACAGCTTATCTTTTAAAAGTAGGACGAACTCCAAGGTCAAGGTCACTAGGTCAAAGGTCATGATCGCAAATGAAAGGTCTTGTCGAGATGTATCCATGTATGAACTATCAATGCTGTATCTAATAGTGCCTGAGATATAGGCCAGGTTAAAGTTTTTCAAAAGTAGGTCAAACTCCAAGGTCAAGGTCACTAGGTCAAAGGTCATGGTCCCAAATGAAAGGTCTTGTCGAGATGTACCCATGTATGAAATATCAAGGCTGTATCTCTAATAGTGCCTGAGATATAGGCCAAGTTAAAGTTTTTCACAAGTAGGTCAAACTCCAAGGTCAAGGTCACTAGGTCAAAGGTCATGGTCCCAAATGAAAGGTCTTGTCTAGATGTACCCATGTATGAAATATCAAGGCTGTATCTCTAATAGTGCCTGAGATATAGGCCAGGTTAAAGTTTTTCAAAAGTAGGTCAAACTCCAAGGTCAAGGTCACTAGGTCAGAGGTCATGGTCCCAAATGAAAGGTCTTGTCGAGATGTATCCATGTATGAAATATCAAGGCTGTATCTCTAATATTGCCTGAGATATAGGCCAGGTTAAAGTTTTTCAAGTGAAGACGGGAGGGGACGTGAAGCCGGTGCCGACACTAGGGCTGTGACATTAGCTCCCCGGACATTAAGTCCCGGCTCCCTAATGAAAGGTCTGGCTGGGAAGTGTCCATTTGTGAAATATCAAGGCTGTATCTCTAATAGTGCCTGAGATATAGACCCGGTTAAGGTTTTTGATGATGCCAGGCTGACATCGCCGCCGCCGACACTAGGGCTGTGACATTATTTCCCCATACATTAAGTTCCGTCTCGCTAAAAAATCAAACCAGAATCGCCCATGGATAGGTCAACATATTTAAAAGGTCATAATTCTTCCCTCATGATCAAAGATTCTGTTTACCTGATATGTAGTGGACATTTGTTTGACAAAGGGAATCAATTAGATTAATACAAAATTTGCTTGCAAAACTTCAATTGGACAGCAGGAATGTTTTCATATACTAATAAAGGAGTCTTGACCTAGACTGACACTATTGGTGTATCAAAGGAAAGGTTGCTCCACAAACAAGAGGGCCGTTGGCCCTAGGTCACTCACCTGAGATGGGGTTTTATAACAGATCAGATTTCTTACAGGTAATGCAATAAAGGGTCAAAGATCATATGAACGCCGCTATGCGATTTCAAACCATAGAAAACCCAGAAAACTACCTTAGTGCAATATCACTTGTAACTCAAATATGAAGTTTCATCCAATTCGGCTATGTGGTTATGGAGAAATTGCTTTGGATAGATGGAATTAAAATGAAACATACAGACTGACAAACAAACAGAAATTTACAAATTGACCTAGATCTATGACATTGAACCTACCTAAATATATATTTCAAATAGAACATCTACTCATGATAAAAAACACATTTACCCATACATTTTTTTTAAATTCATGCATAAATGTAGATGCAATGCCCCTGATAAGCAGATTTTTACAAGAAGTCCCCTTTTTCTGTGACAAGGTTTCATATTGAAAAGCAAAGAAAAGTACCTCTTAGCAATATCATAAGCAATGCAAATATTAAGTTTTGTCAAATTTGGCTCTGCGGTTATTGAGAAATTGCTTCTGACAGATTTCGTGTAATTTCTCTTTTTCTGTTGCCATGGCAACCAGAGTTGATTTTTTTTATAAATTGCAATTCTGTTAGCAATTTTTTAAATGTGACCTCCTAAGGAATATTTCTGCCTAGTTTGGTGGAAATTAGCCTGTTAGTTTAGGAGGAGATATCATTCAATGATGTCATTGAGATTCGGTGGAAAATCTCCTTTTCTGTTGCCTTGGCTACCAGAGCTTTTAAAGGATTTCAATTCTTTTAGCAATTTTTTTAAGGAACCTCCTCAGAAATATTTCTGCCAAGTTTGGTTGAAATTGGCCGAGTAGTTTAGGAGGAGATGTCGTTCAAAGAAATTATTGAGAATTAGTCAAATTTCTCCTTTTCTGGTGCCATGGCAACCAGAGTTTTTAGTCAATTTCAATTCTTTTGGCAATTCTTAAAGAGGACCTCCTTAGGAATATTTTTGCCAAGTTTTTTGCCATTTTTGATAGTATTGAGATTCAGTCAAATTTCTCCTTTTCTGTTGCCATGGCAACCAGAGTTTTTTATGGATTTCGGTTCTTTTAGCAATTCTGAAAGGGGGTCATCTAAGGAACATTCCTACCAAGTTTGGTTAAAATTAGCCTGGTAGTTTAGGAGATGTTGTTCAAAGATAGTATTGAGATTCATTCAAATTTCTCCTTTTCGGTTGCCATATCAACCAGAGTTTTTTATGGATTTCAATTCTTTTAGCAATTCTGAAAGGGGGTCACCTAATGAACATTCCTGCCAAGTATGGTTGAAATTGGCTCAGTAGTTTAGGAGGAGATGTTGTTCAAAGATAGTATTGAGATTCAGTCAAATTTCTCCTTTTCTGTTGCCATGGCAACCAGAGTTTTATATGGATTTCAATTCTTTTAGCAAATTTTGAAAGGGGGTCACCTAAGGAACATTCCTGTCAAGTTTGGTTGAAATTGGCCAAGTAGTTTCGGAGGAGATGTCATTCAAAGATAGTATTGAGATTCAGTCAAATTTCTCCTTTTCTGTTGCCATGGCAACCAGAGTTTTTTTATGGATTTTAATTCTTTTAGAAATTCTGAAAGGGGGTCACCTAAGGAACATTCCTGCCAAGTTTGGTTGAAATTGGCCCAGTAGTTTAGGAGAAGATGTAGTTCAAAGATAGTATTGAGATTCAGTCAAATTTCTCCTTTTCTGTTGCCATGGCAACCAGAGTTTTTCATGGATTTCAATTCTTTTAGCAATACTGAAAGGGGATCACCTAAGGAACATTCCTGCCAAGTTTGGTTGAAATTGGCCAAGTAGTTTAGGAGGAGATGTCATTTAAAGAAATTGTTGACGGACGACGCACGACGGACGATGCACGGACGCCGGACAAAAGGTGATCACAATAGCTCACTTGAGCACCTTGTGCTCAGGTGAGCTAAAAACATTAACAATCATGTAACATATGGCAGTACAAAAACTTATATGGATTGTAACTTATAACTAATCATTTACCAAACAAGACCTGGCTTAAACACCATTAATCCATTTCAAGACAGAAAATACATAGACTGGTTTAACATAGATTTTCAAGACAACAATTTTAATTTTCATCTTTGGTCTTTTGTGTTGAAAACTTTGTGGAAAAATAGTCACAAGCAATTTCTTTTCATTTCACAAAGCCCATACTGTTTGGATGTGCAAACCAGATCTTGTTTGGGAAAAGGGTTAAAATGGCATCAACAAAACAATATAAAGCCTAAAGCTTTACAATGTACAACTAACATATCTAGACAAAATTTGCGACTTAATTTTTAAGCACCACTATTAACTCTGAACAAGTACAACACAATTTGGATGAAAAGTATGTGAAAAAAATAATGTGAAAACCATACCACTTGCGGTTCAATAATAAATTTTTGGCAGAGAAACAGATACACAATTTGTTTCTCCTATATGTTGAGACGAGGGGTGTTACTGACATCAATTTTAGGGTCTGAAGCAGCTTTAACCCTTCCCCAAATGAACAATTTTTAGTGTGGTCCAATATGAAAGCTGCTTCAGATGACAAATTGATGATAATAAAGGTGATGTTTATGAATATCATAGCATAAAAACATTAAGGCAAAGGAGAAAATGCTGTCTCAAATGCTGTCTCGCAGCATTTTCTTCTTTTGAATCAATGTTTTCCCAAGACTTTTTCCTAAGGAACATCAAAACCATGTCATGTTTGGGAAAGGGTTAAAGTTGGATCACCCTAGATGTTCACCATTTTGGAAAGGGTTACAATTCTTTTCCCCCCATCACCCCATTTTGTTAACTGTAACTCTTTCCAAAATTTAGAAGAAACAAGATGTATTTGTGACACACAAATGCCCTCAAATGTCTATTCTTTTCTTATTTTTTTTTTTTGCAGAAAAGGCCAATATCAAGTTTTTGGACAGGCAGACATAAGTAAATCAATCCAACTTATTATTATTCAAACATTTATTTAAGACCCTGAGATTTGCTTATTAATGTGGGACAAACTGAACACACACACGTCCATCTTACAACAAATTAAACAAAAATATTTAAAACAAGAGCTGTCACTGTAAGATGACAATGCCCCCGACACCGCTTTGATTTTAAATTATGGCCAATCTATGTTCAAGGTCAAGGTCATCCAGGGGTCAAGGTCACCAAAGTATGTGCCTACAGAAAGGTAATGTACCAAGGAATGTTGTGGTAAAGTATGAAGCGAATATGTTAAGTAATAAGGAAGTTATGGCCAATGTTAAAGTTTTTGGACGGAATGACAGACAGACAGACAGACAGACGGACGGACAGACGGACGGACAAGTCAAATTTATGATGCCTCCCTATCGGGGGCATAAAAAGGAAAATAACAATGCTAATATGTGAAGACTAATACTATACGCAACTCTACTGAATAAAAAGTTTTTTAAATATAGTGTAAAAGGTTGTCAGAGGACAGCATTTCCTCATTTTCCTTCGACATCTTCTATGCCATATCTAACAATTTTTCTAAATTCAGTATGACTAACATATTGCCTGTTTCCACTATGACATTGAGGTAAAAGGAGAAAATGCTTGATATACGTTTTGGAGCGGGCTTTTTTCACAAATCATTTCATAAAAGGAACATCTAATACAGAGCTTGTGTGGCTAGTACAGGGAGGATTCTAGATCTAAGAATCTCGAAAAAATGCTTTTAAACTGTCATTCACAGAAATTCTAGTTTTCATTTCTAATATTTTTGAAAAATTCTAATTTAAAAAAAAATGTTTGTACAGAAAAAAAAAATGTTACATAGAATCTACATTAATAAGATTTCATGATGTAGATTTTTTACCCTATGATTTTATGGAAATAAGAGCTGTCCGAAGACAGCGCGCTCGACTTTCTTAGTGCTTAGTATAAAGGGGGCATAACTCCAAATATAGTGGAGCCAGGGTCATGGGCCCTGGTAGTAAGGTAGAGGGTGTGATGGTGAATAAGTATTCCAAGTTTGGGTTGAATCCCTTTGATAGTATGGAAGTTATTGATGTTTGAAAAAACTTTAACCTTTGTTGCAACGCCGACGCCAACGCCAGGTGACAGTATAAGCTCTCATTTTCTTCGAAAAGTCAAGCTAAAAATGTATTGAAATATTGAATGAAAATAACCAAAGTTCCACAGTCACAATATCCAAAGCTTTTTGTAGAAGCATGATACGGATGTATGGATATACATTAAGACTGAGAAGATGATACCAATGTATGACAACTTCCAGACTAGGTTTTGATGTCACTAACAGTAAAGGCATGCAAAAAGATTGAAGCAAGAGAAAAATGCTGATTAGCAGCATTTTCTCCTTTTGCCTCAATATTTTCTTCCGTATATCTAAACAAATCCTATTTTTATCAATATCAATTTGGCCTTTTGCAGCAGAATTCAAATTGGAACTGTCCAAATTTCTGCAGCTTGGGAATGGGTTAAAGTACAAACAGGTGACATGAAGAAGCCTGTCACCCAGCCTCCTTTATCTATTGGATGTGACAGTTTTGTTGACGAGATCTAAATCACAGGACATGTCCTCATGTATAAACCAATGTTTCCATTTCTTTGCTCTGTCTATCTTGGCTGTGTTTCCTGAAAGTATATACAAAATACAATGTCATCCTTTTAACCAATTACCAAGAGTTAGAATTTTAGACTGGTCTAAATTCAGAGATGCTGCAGACAACAATTTCAAGACAATGAAATTTTACATTTTGCCGGAGAAAATATTGTGGCAAATGAACAAATTGCTTATCACATGCTATTTCCCAG
>CAVMGG010000070.1:0-99804 GCA_963680895.1 Fragum sueziense
CTCTTGCCTCAATATTTTCATTGATATTTCGTACACAAATCATGTCATTGCAATATATATTATGTCGTCTGCAGCAGCTTTCAAATTAAAACAGTCAAAAGTTCAGCTGTTTGGAAAATGGTCAACATTGGCAAAATAATTCACACAATAAACTGTGACTGTTTGAATCCTGACTGTATATTTCACTTTACATGTCAGGGTTTGACATTAACGCCAGTCCGTCGGCCCGAGGCCTGTAATTTTTAAGTAGGACTGGCAAAACATCCTTTGGCACCGGTCCGCCGGGCCTGTAAATTTCAGAGACAGCGCCCCTTAGATTTTGTCGAAAGGCATCAAAATCAGTTTCAAAATCTGCATCATAACTTTCTTTTGGCTCATAGGAAAAAGTCGGCGACCAACCCAAAATTCCTATTTTAAACAAAACTTTTTGAAGATTGTCTGTGGTTACACAACAGAAAACAACAAATCGTAGATTTGTGTTACATACGTAACACTTATGTACATCACAAAACCACCGAGTACTGCATCCTTCAGGCACATCTTGAATGGAAAATTATTGACAGGACAAAGAAAGCAGTAAACTGTTGTGGTTTTTTTGTGAACAAGAATCTAGATTAAAAAATTAATTGACTAGAAATTCATCAGTCTATCATTCACCTACCTTAGGAATTCTAATCCGATTATTACTTTTAAATTATAGAAATTGCACAAGTTTGTAGTCCACTATTTTTTTCCACTGAAAACATCCACTCACTTTGTTACAATTTCCTTAACCCTTTCTTAGTCATTCAGTCAAGGATAATTCTAACAATATTAAATTAAACAATGAATTATGGCCAAGATCTTATTTACTGAATTCATACGAATAGAGAATCTTATGCATTTAATTTCGTCTTTTTTCTTCCATTGTGAACATGAGGATAGAAAAAGAAATCCAAATTTACAAATGCAAACTTTGTTCTATTGGGTAAAGGTTAATGGAACTTCTATTTATAACTCTTTAACTGGGCTCAATCAGCTGTTTAATAACCAAACAAAAATGCATACAGTGTGACATCACTGCTTACATCACACAGAGTGAGTTTAGATTTCCCCAAGATCAAAGAGAAACCCTTTTTTTCCTTGCACACATTCAAATACTAAAGTCTAGCAGTGATTGTGCACAAATCTTCATATAAAGTTAACCTTTAATTTAATTTAATAGGAATATATTCTGTTGAGGTAAGTCTAAAGACAAGATATTTTGAGTTTGCATTTTACTGTCATTATTACACCGATAGCATATTAATTTATATGTTGAACAGATTACCTTTTTGTTGGCAACATACAATGATACTTTATTATTTCTTTATATATATGATTCTCATTCGCCAAACCTCAATTTTTCGTTACTAGATTTAGATCAATTTGAAAGCTGGAATCATTAGATCTAAAATCTTGGATATGGGCAATTACCAAACACCTGATCATGTATCCTCTGTTGAAGGGCTTGATCTTTTACCCTTTCCCAAAATGGACATAATGTAATCAAACTCAAAACATGCACATCCCATTATCATGAAATCGAGGGGAAGGGAAGAAATTCAAGTAGATCATAATTTTCTTTATTTCTCTTTGTTATCAATGATTGATAACTACTTACAAATGACATCAAAACTAAGCCTTGTTTGGGAAATGTATGCAATCAAAATGGGGTAGCAACTAGATTCTATACTAGTGTAGTTATACACAGTTTTGATAGCAATTTCAAAATTTCTTTGACCAAATTGTTTTGCATATTCAGATGTTAGCAACTTTCTTCATCTGTTTTCAAAACCTGACATGGCACCTACTAACAACCTTTTTAGCGAGCCGGGACTTTATATCCGGGGAGCTAATGTCACAGCCCTAGTGTCGGCGTCCCATCGTGTCTTCACTTGAAAAACTTTAACCTGTTCTATATCTCAGGCACTATTAGAGATACAGCATTGATATTTCATACATAGATACATCTCGACAAGACCTTTCATTTGGGACCATGACTTTTGACCTAGTGACCTTGACCTTGGGAGTTTGACCTACTTTTGAAAAACTTTAACCTGGGCTATATCTCAGACACTATTAGAGATACAGCCTTGATATTTCATACATAGATACATCTCGACAAGACCTTTCATTTGGTACCATGACCTTTGACCTAGTGACCTTGACCTTGGAGTTTGACCTACTTTCGAAAAACTTTAACCTGGCCTATATCTCAGGCACTATTAGACATTCAGCCTTGATATTTCATACAGAGATACATCTCGACAAGACCTTTCATTTGGGACCATTATCCTTGACCTTGTGACCTTGACCTTGGAGTTTGACCTACTTTTAAAAAATTTGCTGTTTTTGTGACACGCTCCTGTATAGGCAAGCTACGTTGTCCGCGGACAACTCTTGTTTTCTTTGTAACAATTACATATATATAAACAAAAATTACTTGTACTTTTAACAAAATGTTGAATTTGAAAAGGCATAAACTCAACAGGACAGCCAGAGATAATTATGACTAGCTATTTCAGCTATTTCAGAACCCTTTTCCAGACTCTTATATAGAAACTATCGGAGTGTTGTAACAATGAATATACAATTTATTCTTTATTTCTCCTACAATTCACTGAGTCTGAATGTAGGGCCTGTTAGTCTGGAGGAGGACCTGTAAAAATTGCAATCCACTGGTCCTGCTTTAATTTTAGTGGACAAAAATGCTGACCCTACAAATACCTGAGTAAAATTTTTAACTGTTGGGTAGTTTTAGTTTGTCCAATGATTTACTGGTTATATTTTCTGAATATCATCTGGGTATATGACATGAACATCAATTTTGAACAAAATTGAGTCCGAAGGGAGATTAACTGTTGGGTAGTTTGTCCAGTGAATGACTGGTTATATTGTCTGAATATTTGCTGGGTATCTGACATGAACATGAATTTGAAACAAAATGGAATCTGAAGGGAGATTAACTGTTGGGTAGTTTGTCCAGCGATTTACTGGTTATATTGTCCAAATGTTTGCTGGGTATCTGACATGAACATCAATTTAAAAGAAAATAGAGTCCAAAGGGAGATTAACTGTTGGGTAGTTGTCCAGTGATTTACTGGTTATATTGTCCAAATGTTTGCTGGGTATCTGACATGAACATCAATTTAAAAGAAAATAGAGTCCAAAGGGAGATTAACTGTTGGGTAGTTTGTCCAGTGATTTACTGGTTATATTGTCCAAATGTTTGCTGGGTATCTTACATGAACATCAATTTGAAACACAATTGAGTCCAAAGGGAGATTAACTGTTGGGTAGTTGTCCAGTGAATGACTGGTTATATTGTCCAAATGTTTGCTGGGTATCTGACATGAACATCAATTTAAAAGAAAATAGAGTCCAAAGTGAGATTAACTGTTGGGTAGTTTGTCCAGTGATTTACTGGTTATATTGTCCAAATGTTTGCTGGGTATCTTACATGAACATGAATTTGAAACACAATTGAGTCCAAAGGGAGATAAACTCCTGGGTAGTCTGTCCAGTGAATGACTGGTTATATTGTCCAAATGTTTGCTGGGTATCTGACATGAACATCAATTTAAAAGAAATATGAGTCCAATGGGAGATTAACTGTTGGGTAGTTTGTCCAGTGATTTACTGGTTATATTGTCCATATGTTTGCTGGGTATCTGACATGAACATCAATTTAAAAGAAAATAGAGTCCAAGGGGAGATTAACTGTTGGGTAGTTTGTCCAGTGATTTACTGGTTATATTGTCCATATGTTTGCTGGGTATCTGACATGAACATCAATTTAAAAGAAAATAGAGTCCAAAGGGAGATTAACTGTTGGGTAGTTTGTCCAGTGATTTACTGGTTATATTGTCCAAATGTTTGCTGGGTATCTGACATGAACATCAATTTAAAAGAAAATAGAGTCCAAAGGGAGATTAACTGTTGGGTAGTTTGTCCAGCGATTTACTGGTTATATTGTCCAAATGTTTGCTTGGTATCTGACATGAACATCAATTTAAAAGAAAATAGAGTCCAAAGGGAGATTAACTGTTGGGTAGTTGTCCAGTGATTTACTGGTTATATTGTCCATATGTTTGCTGGGTATCTGACATGAACATCAATTTAAAAGAAAATAGAGTCCAAGGGGAGATTAACTGTTGGGTAGTTTGTCCAGTGATTTACTGGTTATATTGTCCATATGTTTGCTGGGTATCTGACATGAACATCAATTTAAAAGAAAATAGAGTCCAAAGGGAGATTAACTGTTGCGTAGTTTGTCCAGTGATTTACTGGTTATATTGTCCAAATGTTTGCTGGGTATCTGACATGAACATCAATTTAAAAGAAAATAGAGTCCAAAGGGAGATTAACTGTTGGGTAGTTTGTCCAGTGATTTACTGGTTATATTGTCCAAATGTTTGCTGGGTATCTGACATGAACATCAATTTAAAAGAAAATAGAGTCCAAAGGGAGATTAACTGTTGGGTAGTTTGTCCAGTGATTTACTGGTTATATTGTCCAAATGTTTGCTGGGTATCTGACATGAACATCAATTTAAAAGAAAATAGAGTCCAAAGGGAGATTAACTGTCGGGTAGTTTGTCCAGTGATTTACTGGTTATATTGTCCAAATGTTTGCTGGGTATCTGACATGAACATCAATTTAAAAGAAAATAGAGTCCAAAGGGAGATTAACTGTTGGGTAGTTTGTCCAGTGATTTACTGGTTATATTGTCCAAATGTTTGCTGGGTATCTGACATGAACATCAATTTAAAAGAAATATGAGTCCAATTGGAGATTAACTATTGGGTAGTCTGTCCAGTTAATGACTGGTTATATTGTCTGAATATTTGCTGGGTATCTGACATGAACATGAATTTGTAACAAAATGGAGTCCGAAGGGAGATTAACTGTTGGGTAGTTTGTCCAGTGATTTACTGGTTATATTGTCCAAATGTTTGCTGGGTATCTGACATGAACATCAATTTAAAAAAAATGAGTCCAATGGGAGATTAACTGTTGGGTAGTTTGTCCAGTGATTTACTGGTTATATCGTCCAAATATTTGCTGGGTATCCGACATGAACAGCAATGAATTGATAATGAAATAAAATTGTATGAAACTTTAAACGATCAAAGCGGTGTCTGGGGCATTGTCATCTTACAGTGACAGCTGAGGTTACATAGTTTTGGTTTAGGGGCGGCGATATATTTGTTTTCCCAAACGGGAAAATTTTAGGATTGTCCTATTTGAAAGCTGCTGCAGACGACAAAAGTGTTGTTAAAAATGATATGATTAGTACACAGTATATCACAGAAAATATCGAGGCAAAAGGAGAAAATGGTGGCTATCAGCATTTTCTCCTTTTGCATCAATGTTTTACCAAGCCTTTTTCTGTTGGACGTCAAAAGTGGGTCTGGTTTGGGAAAGAGTTCAATGGCAAAACCTTGGACCAGCTCAACTGGGAAAGAGTTGCAGACGAGAACATTTCTGATTTCGAAGTAGAAAGCATGCATATATTATAGCATAGAAAATATTGAGAGAAGGGGACTTTTAGTTCTTTTCTCTTCTTATTCCATGTTTTCCCTAACTATATCCGTGAAGAACGTTAAAATCAGGCAATGTTTGGGAAAGAATTAACTCCCCAAAATGGCAAAATTTGGGTGCAGTTCAATTTGAAGCTGTTGCAGACAACTTAATTCATTTTGATAATGATAGAATTGTGTACAATATAGCCTAGAAAATATTGAAGCAGGAGGAGAAAATGCAGACTATTGAAGCAGGAGGAGAAAATGCAGACTATCAGCATTTTCTTCTTATGCCTCAATGTTTACCCAGGCAAAAAAAGATATGTTTTGAAAAAGAGTTAAAGTATGAAGGTCTTGAATAATTTCTCTATAGAAAGGTCATAGATACCTATATAGATGCAATTTGTGTCATGCACAAATATTGTATTAATTTTTTCTTATTTTTATCGAAGATTTTAGTATAATACTGTTCAGAAAAATAGGGGCAGAAGTAGAAAATTGATTGTTGATTGTCAACATTTTCTTCCTTTGCCCTAATGTTTTCTAAAGCCCATATGGTAGGGACATCAAAACCAAGTCTTGTTCAGAATTTGTCGAGGGGAAAGGTGAGAAGGCTATGTCCTAGCATTTTGTTCTTTTGCCTTCACAATTTTTGAAGTAAAGAAGAAAATGTAGATCACTCGCTACTTCTTACTATTCCACAATGTTCATAATCTTGTGCACCATATTGTGTAGTTGAATGGAAAAGGTGGTGAAGATATTCTTATTGTCATGGATTAAAATGCCGTGGGTAATATATATGTTTTCACATCGTTTGATTTCTTGTAATTGTAATTCTTGTTTGTTTTGTGGTAACATTCCTGTGACTGGATTTTAACCCTTTCCCAAACAAGACCTGCTTTTGACGTCCCTAGAGCAACGTCGGGTTATTTCGACCATCGGGAGTTATCGACCATTTACTGTTTTGATTACCATTTCCTTCATATGATCTCATTAGATTTCATTATAACTTAAAAATCCGACACGGTGGATCTTTACCAAGTATTATGTCTACATTTCTACCCAAAATCAGGCGTTCTTCAAGAAATTTTAACCATTCATTGCAAGAGGCACATGAACGTTATTGACAAAATGGCTGTCTTATCCGATGAGTTTAGAGCTATGTTCATTGAAAAAATGGATTTTTATGATATAGCGCTTTGTATTTTTCCATTTCATTTATCAAAACAAGTGCCAAATTGAATTTCTTACCTCTCTAACTTTGTCTGGTGACTGTATAAGCTGTCTGACCTTAGATACATGGGTGGTCGGTAACTGCCACAAACATTTATGGAGTGCGGGTGTTACCGACCAAAGAAGTGCCCTTCTTCCTGTAACTATGTTTAGAGGTCGGTAACACACACAATTGAAAGGCATTTTTTGAATATGACTGACAGTCTACGATGTTAGAACAAAAGTCAACCCATTTCATCTTCCACATGGTTTGAACCTCCAGTGGTCGATAATACCCCACACTCTTCTGATCAGTCAATGTTGTTAAGATTATTACTAAACGACCTCCCTAGAAGTAATCAATCATTTGTAAAAGCAATGACCTCTGCATAGAGATGGCGGATCTTACACCCGTACATCAACTTTCAAACTATAAATAACATTTTGGGTAAGTGGTCGATAACTGCCACACTGGTCGATAACAGACTGCTCAAGGTCATCTTATAAAAACGTTGGTACTTTGTTACATTTCAAAGATATATGGTCGGTAACACACGCAATCGAAAGCCAATATTTGAATCTCGGTGACAGTCAACGATGTTAGGAGGACAGTCAGCCGGTTTCACCTGTAACCTGATTTGAACCTTAAGTGGTCGATAATACCCGTCGTTGCTCTAATAGAAAAAGCTTGGGAAAACATTGAAACAAAAGAAGAAACTGCTGATAACCAGCAGTTTCTCCTTTTGTCTCAATATTTTCTGCGCCAAATTTTACACAAATCATGTCTTTATCATCATTAATTTTGTCGTCTGCAGCAGCTTTCAAATTGGATCACCCTAAAATTGTGTCGTTTGGGAAAGGGTTAAACCAATAAAGGAATTTGAATCATTGTGCAAGTGGCAGTTTCGTTCTTTATAAACAGTTTTTCAAATATTGAATGAGTGCATCATTGTACAAGTGAAAATTTTGTTCGTTAGTTACTTTCAAAATATGAATGAGTGCATCATTGTACAAATGACGATTTTGTTTGTTAGTGACCGTTTCAAAATGAGACAATGCACCAGTTTTTGGGCATTGATTTTGTTCTCTTAGAAATTGTTTCAAAGTACATGTAAGAGTGTATCATTTTATGAGCCTTATTGACGGCTTCCTTTGGTTACTTATTTTCATGATTTAGATTATGCATTGCAACAGAGAAGCCATAACACCCCTCACAGAATTTTCAAGTTTGAATATGGGCCATGTGTGGTCAGAAAGAAGGTCACCAGGTCAGATCTTAGGAAATCCTTGTTTGAACCATAAAGGTCACATATTTGACCCAAGTTTGATGAAACTGTCACAATGTTTATTTTGACAATAAACGGGTGAAGTTCAAATTTGGGTCACATAGGGGTAAAAATCAATGTCACCAGGACAAATCTAAGAAAATCCTTGTTGACTCTAGATGGGACATGTGTATCCCTATTTGATCAGAATTTCGCCCCATTTCTCAGGTCAGCTACCCTGGGCCCTCTTGTTTATTCATGAATTTTGGCATTAAAAGATGACCAGAGTACCATTGCTACCAATGTGTGTTGGTGATGCCAACATTTCTAAAATACCCAGTTGTGTCTTTGGACACATAACCAGTAAGTGTCCTCTCGTGAGAACTGTTTTTTATACCCAAGATGGGGTATCCAACAAGTTTTTAGGCAAAGTACCCAACATATGGTCAACCGTTGGTACGTCCGTCATTCCGTCCAAAAACTTTAACATTGGCCATAACTTCCTTATTACTTAACATATTCGCTTCATACTTTACCACAACATTCCCAGAGCTCCAGATAATTTTTTGAGGCAAGGAGTATTTACCCCTCATATTTTTTTCCAATGCGTATTTCCAAATATTTTTTGGAGGTAAGGCGTATTTACCTTCTTGTTCGGGAAAGGATTTAGATTAAAAGGAGCACCCAACCGGAACGACCCACTTTCCTTTTCGATAGACGATTTCGAGGACTGGACATCTAAGCACGCTATGTTTCCGACCATCAAGTGTTTTTTCCTGAACGAGATTACCATCGGGGCTATCTTTGTCTGTACTGTAGGGCCTCTTCAGAAATAATATATATCGGCCAAAATCGCCTTTACGATGTGCTTGAAGAAATGGATTTACTTGTTTCCCAATAATAAAAAAGGAAACTAACTTCTTCGAGTTGCAATTTCCGATTTACGAAGTGACGCAATGGCCCGAAATTTATCATCCAATGAAAATCGAGGAAACGATTTGCTCCGTATAAAAAAAAATTAACGGAGATCAACGATTGACTGAAATTCGAACAAAATGAACCACTCGGCAGCATTCGGTAGATCTACGGAAAAGCTGATTGTCTTCTGCATTCGCTCGGCTGGTGACGTAATAGGTATTCCCCAATAATTCCCGGTTTTGATTGGCTGAGGCGTATTAGACATTTCGATAAGCTATTTTACAGACCAAAACATTATTTTTAATCATTGGAATTTCCTGTTCTATGTGTTTCTTCCGGCGCTCTTCGATCTCGATACGCTAACTGAAGATTATCAAATGCGTATTCCTTATTTTGAATGCGTATCTGTACGCATTTTTATGAAAGTGAATGCGTATTTAGACCAAATCAATGCATATTTTACGCAAATACGCATCCTATCTGGAGCTCTGCATTCCTTGGTACATTACCTTTCTGTAGGCACATACTTTGGTGACCTTGACCCCTGGATGACCTTGACCTTGAACATAGATTGGCCATAATTTAAAATCAAAGCGGTGTCGGGGGCATTGTCATCTTACAGTGACAGCTCTTGTTCCTTCTTTAACTAGTACCGGTAAAAGGAACCTTTCCCAACTACTACAGGCGGTTTACAGATAACTCGTACCAAGTCAAACTCGTACCAAGTCAAACTCGTACCATTTTAGTCAACTCGTTCCAAATTTTAGTCAACTCGTACCAAAAATGGTAAAATGCAGGAGTCAACTCGTACCTTTTTTTTTATCTCAGTTTTTCATTTCCCCAACCAAAAAATAGTTAATCTTGACATTTCATATTAGTTCAACAATCATTATTTTTCTCTTTTTTTTTTCAGAAATGATGATGTTTTCTTTTATAAGGAGGGAAGAATACATACATGTACATGTATAATACAGAGAAGCACGCCGACAGAAAGAAAATATTACCAAAGCGACAAAGTCCAAATTTTTACCCCTAATTAGAAACACGCGAATCTTTTAATTAATATAATTATACATTGGATGACATAACAATTATGCCACATAGATCTAAAGGCAGCATATTCTCTTATTGTTAAAATTATGTGTGCTACACTGGTGGAGAGACAGGTCTCCATGGTGTCAGAGATGCGGCTTCCTCAACGGCCGTATCTTTCAGGCGTGGGACTTGTATAAGGAGCTTGATATTTCTGCGAGCGGCCCGCTCAAGAAAATCAGCTCCTTCGATGAACAGTGAACTGTGCCTAATTACGAACTCGGTCTTATTATAGGATATAAAGTAATAATTTACCAGACAGCATTGAATTTTGATAATCATAATTTTATTGTTTTCCCCCCCCCCCCCCCCCCCCCCCCCCCCAAAAAAAAAAAAAAAAAAAAAAAAAAAAAAAAATCCCGCAAGCCTATTTCATTAAGGTCTTTAAAACCAGGTATTGTTTGTAAAACGGTAAATAATTTATTTTACTTTATCTTGATCGAAATTAAGGGTGTGAATCATACGCTACTTTAATTATGACGCGTGGCTACTGTTTACTGACGCGTGGCTACTGTTTACCCTTTATCTTGGTATAACAGGACCCCAAATCAAGCTGATAGGACTAAAATGATTAATATGATAGGTTTCCTCTATGGACGGGTTTTGTTATGGAGTAAACAATGATAAAAGTCTGGTTTCTAAAGTTCCTTTTATCTCATCTCAAGGTTAACAGGTAATGGTTAATCGAATAAATGAGGTAAACACCCTGTAAAAGTATATGATAAAACAACTCACAGTAAATTTAAGTACAACATTCTGAACGAAGATTCGGACTCGTCCGCTCTTAAATTGATATGTGTATTGTAGAAAATGGTAAGAATGCCACTTGGTGACATTCTACTACTCTTTTCCTCACAATACTCTGAAACAGTAACAATAAACCTTCTATTTAACCACTGTGTAAAAGCGTACAGTCGCGTGTATCGGAAGTTGCATCTAACTGTACGCAAAATATCACTAGTGGTGGTAAACAAGCTGATGGTTTCGATTTTTAAAAGCAAATAAATAAAAATCGGAACAATCTTTCTTGACGGGATTTTCAAATTTGAAGAGAGAATTAGATAGGCATTACCTAAAGTAGTTAGATTTCTAGTATGTCAACGGATTTTGTGTGTAAATTCGTATCAAAATGTCAAATCACTGTTTTTTGCTGTTTTTCGTCCTGCTTACTGGCACAATATGGGCTAAAATCTCGCGATCTGCACAATATTGAAAGCCTAAATTTGCATCATCTAGTAGCTAAACCTATCTGCTATGATTTGCAACAGTTGTTTACACAAATATGGTAGGTTACACAAAGATATCGGCTTTTGAATGAGACTGGTGTATTTTTTCCGACTGTACGCCTAGTGCTAAATGACAAATTGTGTTCTGTACGCCTAATGGCGAATTTACATGACCTGTTGTGGCAAAATCTCTGTTCAGAAAATGTCAATTACTACTTTTGCTACACATACACAATGCATCAGGGTGCACTTGATTAGTTCAAAAGAAGAAAATGATGATCGACCAAATTGAAGAGGCCTGCTCAGCAGACCAAAAGACTGTGAATAACTTCTTTGGATATTGATGATCATTCTTCTTTTGTCTCAATATTTTCTCTGAGATAAAACACTAAAAGTATTCACATTCGTTTTGTCATCTGCATACTTTTTTCAATTTGGCCAAACATGACATTTTGTCGTTTTGGAAAGGGTAAGCGAGTACGCACGAGCGACACGATGAAGCCAAGACAGGACCGTATGTGTAAACATTACTCGTTTTAAAACTGCTTATTTCATAGTTACCGATCTTAAAAAGTACACGACAGTGCAGCAACCTTCTTAACTCTGAATCAGAATGTTTCTCAACAAATGATTACAGCAATCCAGCTCTTAAAACGCCATCTTCGGCAACTTGAACGTGGAAAAACTTCGCGAGGTTCACAGCCATTATTTGTACGATAGGAGATTCCCAATCTATTTTTAGACCAGTGAGGCGTGACGATGACGTATTTGTTCATACGACAAAATCAAACGCTATTTTATAAACAAAATAGACACCGATCGAGAAATCGTAACTGCTGAAATGAAAGTACATTTAGTCTACCCCACAACGTAGAAAATCGCATAGAAAAAGATTGTTCCTATTTTTACTTATATACTTTTAAAAAGCCAAATTATCAACTTGTTTATCAGCACTAGTGATATTTTGCGTACAGTTAGATGCAACTTCCGATACACGCGACTGTGCGCTTTTACACAGTGTTAACCTTTTTTTCCAATAATTAAGGGTGTGAATCACACGCTACTTTAATTAGGACGCAGGGGTCTTGCTGCCAATTTTTGTTCGGGACCAGGGGCCAGTGAAATTGGGAAAATAGCGACGTTTTTACCTAAATTGGGAAAAACTAGAACAAGTTTGTATTCATACTGTCACTCAGTTTCAGCTGCAAATTAGACTGTAGTGGTGTAAAATGCATTTGTACATACTCTTGTTTAAGAATCTTCTCTAAAAAAGTCTTCAAAATGTTTGTAAATGAAGATGAGGTCTTAACATGGGGCATTCTGGGTCCTCATTGGGAATTTTCACCAGAGAATTGGGAAAAAAAGATATTTTTTGCCATTGGGAATGGGGCCGAATAACGGCCCCAAATTTTGGCAAGCGAGACCCCTGGGACGTGTGGCGTCTATTTACTGACGCGTGGCTATTGACTACCCTTTACCTCAGCGATAAAATAAAAGGCAGTTTTATCTGTCCCTTTAGTTCAGCAATCACATTTTCTTCTCTTTTTTAAGTTTTATTTCAGAGCCAGTTTTTATGCTCCCCGAAGGGAGAGCATATAGTCGCCGCTTCGTCTGTCCGTCCGTCCGTCATTCCGTCCGTCCGTCCGTCCGTCCTTCCGAAGCGATTTCTCCATAACCCTTGGGCCAAAATCAAATGAAATAGGGATGAGCACCGGTACTTGAGAACCGGTTACTCCCGGTTCCACGATGTCCCGGATACTCGGAATCGATTCATTTTGAAGGAACCGGTTCCTAGCATCCGATTCCTGACTGATTTAATTTTGTTTGTTTTGCTTAAAAATCAGCGTAGCCATTAACTGCACTTTTTCCTCTTTAGGAAAAAACATTTGGTGGATTAGTTACGCTCATTCTTTTTTTACAACCACAACCATTTGGAGACAGACCTTGATAAGTCAGCAGGCAACAACAACGATACTCGATAGGATCCAAAAATCATCAAGCGATACTGCACACTTCACACGCATCCAGAAAGTAAAATTACCAAACAAAGAATCATTCCGGATTTGTTTTAAAAATTCTACCACTTTTAAAATCCATTGTTTAGAACAAAATATCAGTCCAGTATTCACCCATTCTGATAATTCTTCGCGTATCACACCTGATAGAAATTGCACTATGTGATTCTCCTTTTTTCTAACAGACACATAAATTTCATTGTAACATTTTCCCTTATACCGTTAACACATTCAGTCCAAAAAAAAGAAAGGAAAAAGAAATCAAAAATCTTAAATCAAACAAATTTTGGAATATGCTTCAGATCTAAATTCTCGAATTTCCATTGACGCAGAAACTCACACTTTTCATTTTGTCTTTTTTCTTCTGCTTTGAAAGTTAAGAGAAATAAAAACGTTATTCCAATTTACCAACTTCTATTGGGTAAAGGTTGAAAATACTTCGCTATTTATAGCACTGTAACTGGGGCTTAATCAGCTGTTTACATGGCAGATATTGTGACGTCACTACTAGTGTGTGACATCACTGCTTATGTCACACATTGAGGTTTGTTTTCGCTAAGATCAAAGGGAACCTTTTTTCTCTTTTCACATCAACAAAATTATAGAAGTGGGTGTGCACAATATTGGATCTTTCTTTGATGTGATTAACTAGATTTTTTCTGATGGGTTAGGTTTGGTCTATGTCTACAAAGAAGGTATTTAACACATGTTTTTCTCTCTCATAATTATGCAGATTGCATTTTAAATCAAATAGTTGAACAGATCACCTTTTTATTTCCAAAGTTGTTTTTCTAAACATTTGCCAAACTACAAAATTTTGTACCGGATCTAGTCCAATGAAAGCTCAAATCTTTATCTAAAATCTTTTGTTTGGGTAATTTCTGATCACCCGATGTACCCTCTGTTGAAGCGGTTGGTCTTTTACCCTTTCCCAAAGACGAAAATAAAGATTAGTTTAGTCCTAATTGAATGAAAAATGCAGATCTATAACGTAATTAAAACCCAGAACACTATCAGCCATTTTCTAATAAAATTGAAGGGAAGAGAGAACATTCTTGAAATGGATATTTTCTTAATTACTCTTTGTTTTCTAAAGCAATGATTGATATTGATATTAGAATCAAGTCTTGTTCGGGAAAGGGTATTACAAGATAATTTTGGCATACTTAGTCTTACATAAGCACTTGGTCACTTGTCCGCTGCTTTGACAAACAGCCAGATTCGGTATTAAATACAGTTTCAAAAGTTTTTTTTCCTTCTTATTTTCAATATGTCTGTGATCAAATCACTCGCATATTTAACAATACAAAGTCAATACAATACAATATTTTATTGGCGCTAACTCCGTTACAAGTAGTGGCTTGGGCCCAATCAAGTACAACAGAATAATTACATATTTTTTTATACACGTGCATATCTAAAATATCCATAATCTGAGGCATGTACAGAATAAGTTTGCAATGTGAATGACTATCTTAGTATCCATCAGATGACCACCAAATCAATACAAATTGCACAAAACTTTAGATTCAGCAACATGAGAATAATACCCATCTTATATCAACCCCTTAAAAGTTTTCTTGGTAACATTTAGGTTTTTTCCATCCAAATAAATGTTTTTTTTAAACAAATATTCTGTTATGTTTACATAGTAAAATTATATTAACATGCTATCCAATTGCAGAAACTTAACTTGGGATATGTGTATATTTAAATAAGCACCATAATGTTTTAAAACATTTAATAAGCTGGTAATGATACTCTAAACAATATTCCTTAACGAATAGTAATCAGAATCGTTAGGAATCGGATTCGATTAAAAAGAATCGAGTAGGAATCGGAATCGGTTAAATTCTAACGGTGCTCATCCCTAAAATGAAACTTACCATGTGAACTCCCTATGACAAAATGCCGATGTACTTTTCCCGGTTTTTTGATTTGAGGCCTCGTCATGGGAAAAGGGATCTTAAGGTTAAATACAGTTTTCTCTAATTTCTCCTAGTCTGATGGTCAGAATTTGATGAAATTTCATAGTTGAGTAGTAAATCAGATGCCCTTGACAATAAACTATTTAAAATTTGCATATACAAAATATATCATGGAAAAAGGGTGCTTAATATTTGTTAGCTTTATATTAGCTCTGCATGGCATATATTTATTGTGACAATGCCTTATTCGGGGAGCATTGTCCGTCTCTGACGGCTCTTGTTAATAAAAGCAATGATACTGGACAGTTTGATATTTTGTCATCATATATAATCTTAAAAAAGAAATAAAACAGCCTCTTGGTGCAACAGAGGAACAAACTTATAGAAGCTTATTGTCATCTGCATTATATCTTATAGAAGCTTGTTGTCGGTGCTATGACAAAATTGCGTAACAAATTAGTTACGCAATTTTGTCAATTTTTTTTTATAAATGCTTTCTACTAAGTATGTAGGAGCGCATATCCTGTCAAAACGGCGTTTTTCTACACCTATTAGAACCCTTTCAATTATCATGTGACAAAATTGCGTAACTCGATTTAGCTGACAAAAATGCGTTATACGTAGACAAATTATTTACACGAGAGTAATAAAAGGCTGAGAAATGGCATTCTCCTCTGTATTTCTTCTACTTTGACCAATAAATGAACAGTAAGTTATGTTCAATCACCTTATTTTACCTTAAAGAAGTTGAATTGTTAAGCGGCAAAAACGTTTTTGGCTCTCCTGAAAAAAATGGTTTTCGAGCAAAATTTCTATTACGCAATTTTTTCATAGCACCGACGTTGTTCAACTGCTGGGCTTCCTCTTCAGACGATAGTGCCAACTGAAAAGACAGAAATATTATGTTAACCCATTACCAGAAGACCAAACTTCAGACATGATCAAATTCACAGATATAATGCAGATGACAATATTAAGTGATAGAAATTTTAAGTTGTTTTTCTGAAACAATTTCTTTTTTCAGAATGTTTTCCAAAGCCTTAATCATGTGGGCCATCAAAATGCGTCATATTGTTGTAAAATGCTAAATAAACGGAACACGAAATCAAGTCTTTTATTGATTAATTTAAAGCACAACAACAACAACAAACTGTTAAATATGACTTCTTTGACCAAAATACATAAAAGACAATTAATTTACGATCCTGATAATAATAATAATAAAAAAAAAAAAAAAACCAAAAAAAAAAAAAAAAAAAAAAAAAAAACGCACAAACTGTGACTTGTAAATAATATACATGTAAATATTTACAATCTAATTAAAATTCAACAACATAGTTGAGTAAACATGACACAAAAGCACCTTTATTCCAAATGTAATCTCCATTTTCTTTTCTTTTTTTTTTTAGCTCACCTGAGCACGATAGTGCTCATGGTGAGGTATTGTGATACCGCTGTGTCCGTCGTCCGTCGTCCGTCGTCCGTCGTCAGTCGTCCGTCGTCCGTCGTGCGTCGTGCGTCAACCTTTGGCTTGTGTGCACTCTAGAGGCCACATTTTTTGCCCAATCAACCTGAAATTTGCTCAGAATGATTGTCTTGATGAAATCTCGGACAAGTTCGAAATTGGGTCATCTGGGGTCAAAAAGTAGGTCACGGGGTCAAATCTTAGAAAAACCTTGTGTGCACTCTAGAGGCCACATTTTTTGCCCAATCAACCTGAAAATTGATCAGAATGATTGTCTTGATCAAATCTCGGACAAGTTCGAAATTGGGTCATCTTGGGTCAAAAACTAGGTCACGGGGTCAAATCTTAGAAAAACCTTGTGTGCACTCTTGAGGCCACATTTTATGCCCAATTAACCTGAAATTTGCTCAGAATGTTTGTCTTGATGTAATCTCGGACAAGTTTGAAATTGGGTCATCTGGGGTCAAAAACTAGGTCACGGGGTCAAATCTTAGAAAAACCTTGTGTGCACTCTAGAGGCCACATTTTTTGCCCAATCAACCTGAAATTAGCTCAGAATGATTGTCTTGATGAAATCTCAGACAAGTTTGAAATTGGGTCATCTGGGGTCAAAAAGTAGGTCACGGGGTCAAATCTTAGAAAAACCTTGTGTGCACTCTAGAGGCCACATTTTTTGCCCAATCAACCTGAAAATTGATCAGAATGATTGTCTTGATCAAATCTCGGACAAGTTCGAAATTGGGTCATCTGGGGTCAAAAAGTAGGTCACGGGGTCAAATCTTAGAAAAACCTTGTGTGCACTCTAGAGGCCACATTTTTTGCCCAATCAACCTGAAAATTGATCAGAATGATTGTCTTGATCAAATCTCGGACAAGTTCGAAATTGGGTCATCTGGGGTCAAAAACTAGGTCACGGGGTCAAATCTTAGAAAAACCTTGTGTGCACTCTTGAGGCCACATTTTTTGCCCAATTAACCTGAAATTTGCTCAGAATGTTTGTCTTGATGTAATCTCGGACAAGTTTGAAATTGGGTCATCTGGGGTCAAAAACTAGGTCACGGGGTCAAATCTTAGAAAAACCTTGTGTGCACTCTAGAGGCCACATTTTTTGCCCAATCAACCTGAAATTAGCTCAGAATGATTGTCTTGATGAAATCTCAGACAAGTTTGAAATTGGGTCATCTGGGGTCAAAAAGTAGGTCACGGGGTCAAATCCTAGAGAAACCTTGTGTGCACTCTAGAGGCCACATTTTCAGCCCAATCAACCTGAAATATGCTCAGAATGATTGTCTTGATGAAATCTCGGACAAGTTTGAAATTGGGTCATCTGGGGTCAAAAACTAGGTCACTGGGTCAAATCTTAGAAAAACCTTGTGTGCACTCTAGAGGCCACATTTTTTGCCCAATCAACCTGAAAATTGATCAGAATGATTGTCTTGATGAAATCTCAGACAAGTTTGAAATTGGGTCATCTGGGGTCAAAAACTAGGTCACTGGGTCAAATCTTAGAAAAACCTTGTGTGCACTCTAGAGGCCACATTTTTTGCCCAATCAACCTGAAAATTGATCAGAATGATTGTCTTGATAAAATCTCGGACAAGTTTGAAATTGGGTCATCTGGGGTCAAAAACTAGGTCACAGGGTCAAATCTTAGAAAAACCTTGTGTGCACTCTAGAGGCCACATTTTTTGCCCAATCAATATGAAATTTGCTCAGAATGATTGTCTTGATCAAATCTTGGAAAAGATTGAAATTGGGTCATCTGGGGTCAAAAACTAGGTCACAGGGTCAAATCTTAGGAAAACCTTGTGTGCACTCTAGAGGCCACACTTTTTGCCCAATCAACCTGAAATTTGCTCAGAATGATTGTCTTGATGAAATCTCGGACAAGTTAGAAATTGGGTCATCCGGGGTCAAAAACTAGGTCACGGGGTTAAATCTTAGAAATACCCTGTGTGCACTCTGGAGGCCACATTTTTTGCCCAATCAACCTGAAATTAGCTCAAAATGATTGACTTGATGAAATCTCGGACAAGTTTGAAATTGGGTCATCTGGGGTCAAAAAGTAGGTCACTGGGTCAAATCCTAGAGAAACCTTGTGTGCACTCTAGAGGCCACATTTTATGCCCAATCAACCTGAAATTTGCTCAGAATGATTGTCTTGATGAAATCTCGGACCAGTTTTAAATTGGGTCATCTGGGGTCAAAAACTAGGCCACTGGGTCAAATCTTAGAATAACCTTGTGTGCACTCTAGAGGCCACATTTTTTGCCCAATCAACCTGAAAATTGATCAGAATGATTGTCTTGATAAAATCTCGTACAAGTTTGAAATTGGGTCATCTGGGGTCAAAAACTAGGTCACAGGGTCAAATCTTAGAAAAACCTTGTGTGCACTCTAGAGGCCACATTTTTTGCCCAATCAACCTGAAATTTGCTCAGAATGATTGTCTTGATAAAATCTCGGACAAGTTTGAAATTGGGTCATCTGGGGTCAAAAACTAGGTCACAGGGTCAAATCTTAGAAAAACCTTGTGTGCACTCTAGAGGCCACATTTTTTGCCCAATCAACCTGAAATTAGCTCAAAATGATTGACTTGATGAAATCTCGGACAAGCCTGAAATGGGGTCATCTGGGGTCAAAAAATAGGTCACTAGGTCAAATCTTAGAGAAACCTTGTGTGCACTCTAGAGGCCACATTTTTTGCCCAATCAACCTGAAATTTGCTCAAAATGATTGTCTTGATGAAATCTCAGACAAGTTTGAAATTGGGTCATCTGGGGTCAAAAACTAGGTCACGGGGTCAAATCTTAGAAAAAACCTTTTGTGCACTCTAGAGGCCACATTTTTTGCCCAATCAACCTGAAAATTGATCAGAATGATTATCTTGATGAAATCTCGGACAAGTTTGAAATTGGGTCATCTGGCGTCAAAAACAAGGTCACAGGGTCAAATCTTAGAAAAACCTTGTGTGCACTCAAGAGGCCACATTTTTTGCCCAATCAACCTGAAATTTGCTCAGAATGATTGTCTTGATAAAATCTCGGACAAGTTTGAAATTGGGTCATCTGGGGTCAAAAACTAGGTCACAGGGTCAAATCTTTGTAAAACCTTGTGTGCACTCTAGAGGCCACATTTTTTGCCCAATCAACCTGAAATATGCTCATAATAATTGTCTTGATGAAATGTACAAAAAGTTTGAAATTGGGTCATCTGGGGTCAAAAACTAGGTCACTAGGTCAAATTTAAGAAAAACCTTGTGTGCACTCTAGAGGCCACATTTTATGCCCAATCAGCCTAGTCAGAATAATTATCTTGATAAAATCTCAGACAATTTCAAAATTTGGTCATCTGGGGTCCTAAACTAGGTCATGGGGTCCAGTCTTGGGGATTTTTTTTGCCCAATCAAGCTGAAAATTTGTCAGAATGATTATCTTATACAGGCCACAAATCTTAGTAAAATGTGATCATTTTGGAGGCTCAGACACACCATATACAGAAAGCTATTATGTCAGGCAGGCCTGTAGGAACAGGGGGGCTAGGGGGGCTAAACCCTTCCAAAGTTGGCCAAAAATACCAATTTTTCTTAATTTTACACTTAAAATTTTGGGGAAATCCCAATTAGCCCCCACCCCCCAATATTTAGGATAGAGTCTATAGCCCCCCATTATGAAATTGCTTCCTATGGGCCTGTCAGGTGAGCGCTTCAGGGCCAATGGCCCTCTTGTCTTTTTTTTTAGCTCACCTGAGCACGAATGTGCTCATGGTGAGCTATTGTGATACCGCTGTGTCCGGCGTCCGTCGTCCGGCGTCCGGTGTCCGTCGTCCGTCGTCCGTCGTCCGTCGTCCGTCAAACTTTGCCTTGTGTGCACTCTAGAGGCCACATTTTTTGGCCAATCAACCTGAAATTTGCTCAGAATGATTGTCTTGATGAAATCTCGGACAAGTTCGAAATTGGGTCATCTGGGGTCAAAAACTAGGTCACGGGGTCAAATCTTAGAAAAACCTTGTGTGCACTCTAGAGGTCACATTTTTTGCCCAATCAACCTGAAATTTGCTCAGAATGATTGTCTTGATAAAATCTCGGACAAGTTTGAAATTGGGTCATCTGGGGTCAAAAAGTAGGTCACAGGGTCAAATCTTAGAAAAACCTTGTGTGCACTCTAGAGGTCACATTTTTTGCCCAATCAACCTGAAATTTGCTCAGAATGATTGTCTTGATGAAATCTCGGACAAGTTCGAAATTGGGTCATCTGGGGTCAAAAACTAGGTCACGGGGTCAAATCTTAGAAAAACCTTGTGTGCACTCTAGAGGCCACATTTTTTGCCCAATCAACTTAAAATTTGCTCAGAATAATTGTCTTGATAAAATCTCGGACAAGTTTGAAATTGGGTCATCTTGGGTCAAAAACTAGGTCACTGGGTCAAATCTTAGAAAGACCTTGTGTGCACTCTAGAGGCCACATTTTTTGCCCAATCAACCTGAAATTTGCTCAGAATCATTGTTTTGGTGAAATCTTGTACAAGTTTGAAATTGGGTTACCTGGGGTCAAAAACTAGGTCATGGGGTCAAATCTTAGAAAAACCTTGTGTGCACTATAGAGGCCACATTTTTTGCCCAATCAACCTGAAAATTGATCAGAATTATTGTCTGGATAAAATCTCGGACAAGTTCGAAATTGGGTCATCTGGGGTCAAAAACTAGGTCACGGGGTCAAATCTTAGAAAAACCTTGTGTGCACTCTAGAGGCCCCATCTTTTGCCCAATCAACCTGAAATTTGCTCAGAATGATTGTCTTGATGAAAGCTTGGATAAGTTTGAAATTGGGTCATCTGGGGTCAAAAACTAGGTCACGGGGTCAAATCTTAGAAAAACCTTGTGTGCACTCTAGAGGCCACATTTTTTGCCCAATCAACCTGAAAATTGCTCAGAATGATTGACTTGATAAAATCTCGCACAAGTTTGATATAGGGTCATCTGGGGTCTAAAACTAGGTCACAGGGTCAAATCTTAGAAAAACCTTGTGTGCACTCTAGAGGCCACATTTTTTGCCCAATCAACCTAAAAATTGCTCAGAATGATTGGCTTGATAAAATCTCGCACAATTTTGAAATTGGGTCATACGGGGTCAAAAACTAGGTCATGGGGTCAAATCTTAGAAAAACCTTGTGTGCACTCTAGAGGCCACATTTGTTGCCCAATCAACCTGAAAATTGATCAGAATGATTGTCTTGGTGAAATCTCGGACAAGTTTGAAATTGGGTCATCTGGAGTCAAAAACTAGGTCACGCGGTCAAATCTTAGAAAAACCTTGTGTGCACTCTAGAGGCCACATTTTTTACCCAATCAACCTAAAAATTGCTCAGAATGATTGGCTTGATAAAATCTCGCACAATTTTGAAATTGGGTCATACGGGGTCAAAAACTAGGTCATGGGGTCAAATCTTAGAAAAACCTTGTGTGCACTCTAGAGGCCACATTTGTTGCCCAATCAACCTGAAAATTGATCAGAATGATTGTCTTGGTGAAATCTCGGACAAGTTTGAAATTGGGTCATCTGGAGTCAAAAACTAGGTCATGCGGTCAAATCTTAGAAAAACCTTGTGTGCACTCTAGAGGCCACATTTTTTACCCAATCAACCTGAAAATTGATCAGAATGATTGTCTTGGTGAAATCTCGGACAAGTTTGAAATTGGGTCATCTGGGGTCATAAACTAGGTCATGAGGTAAAATCTTTGTAAAACCTTGTGTGCACTCTAGAGGCCACATTTTTTGCCCAATCAACCTGAAAATTGATCAGAATGATTGTCTTGATCAATTCTAGGTCACGAGGTCAAATCTTAGATAAACCTTGTGTGCACCCTAGAGGTCACATTCTTTGTCCAATCAACCTGAAAATTGGTTTACAAAAAAAAGTTATTGTATCAGGTGAGCGCTTCAGGGCCAATGGCCCTCTTGTTTTTAATGTTTTATCATTGTTATCTATATGCATACATTTAAAAAAAAATGAAAATACGATTTCACTAAATATTTGTATTCGGTCAAAAGTTTGATCTAATAAAGGTTTGTACTGATGTTTTCTAACAGTAAAAACGTTACCAAAGTTTTTCAATAGTATTTTTTGGATAACAAATGTTAATTCCGATGCTAGCAAATTAATAAGTACGAAAATATATAGAGAACATTTGGGGAAAATGTTATTTTAAAAAAGGTACGAGTTGACTCCTGCATTTTTCCCTTTTTGGAACGAGTTGACCAAAATTTGGTACGAGTTGACTAAAATTTGGAACGAGTTGACTAAAATGGTACGAGTTGGATTTGGTACGAGTTTGACTTGGTACGAGTTATCTTGCTACCCTACAGGCTCTTCCCAATTTTAGCACATGCCGTTTCCCAATCTCCATATCTACCGTTCCCAATGGCTAATGCATTTAATTTGACTGGAAATATCTCAATGAATGCTGAATCTTAATAGCCAATACATCCAAACACTGAGAACTTGAATTCTTTTTTAGACAGATCCAAATTAAAAGTTCTAAGCAACAGACCAGTTATATAATAGAAAAGATTGAGAACAAAGGAGGTTCAAGTTCTAAAGGCGTTTTGTATTTTCCTCCCATTTTTCTTTAACCATTTACACAATGCAGGGTTCAACATTAACCTGTGCCCGACAGACATTAACTGCCTGCTGCTTGGTCAGGGCTAGTTAGATCCCCAAGATGCAAGACCGACTGGTCAGCCTCTTTTCAAATCTCAGTCACTATTACCATAATGAAAACACCAGATATGTGACACAACAAGAACACTGGCCCTTCAAATTTTCATTTATAATTAGTGATTTTAAAACTTGTCTTTCAGCTTATGAAAGGATTATTGTTGTTTACACCTTTTCCAAATTATCCAAATATTTGGTCAGGACCAGCACATATTTGGTCAGGACTAGCAGCATCTGGCAGCAACAAGCCCGACTGTCTGGTAACCAAAAAAGTTAATGTTGGACCCTGCAATGTTTTGGATTAGTCAAAATGAAAGGAACTTCCACACAGACAACAAAATTAATGTTTCTTTAAATGTAAGGCAGAATTTTTATATAACTACATCCAAAGTTTTGAGAGAATTGGAGTGAATGCTAAATTTCAGCATATGTATAGATAATCATAAGTCTAAAAACTCTAAATATACATGTATGTTCATCAGTAGCAGGGATAAAGACTGACAATTTGAACTTATGGGCCCAGAATAGCAAAATTCAATACTTAAGTAATAACATTAAGGGTATGGGCATTTTCTCTAAATATTCAGGGGCCCAGCCCAATATCTAGGGGCCATGGGCCACTGGGCCAGGGTTCACTCTGGCTCTCAAAAAGTTGGGGCCATCACTTTCGCCAAATGAAAAAAGTTTGCGCCAAATTCAAAACGTTGGGGCCAGATTTATAAAAGTAGGGGCCATACTTTATTAACCCTGTCCTGAACAAGCTGACTAAATGTTCCTATTGTTTAAAAAAAACCTGTTCTTGTATTACATAGATCTATTTACACATAGAATGTTCCTTTGTTTTTTTTTTTTTTTTTTTTTTTTTGTTATTGTTGAAGTCTGGTGTGCATTTGATTTTTTCATCGTTGGGGCCAGATTTATAAAAGTAGGGGCCATACTTTATTAACCCTGTCCTGAACAAGATGACTAAATGTTCCTATTGTTTAAAAAAACCTGTTCTTGTATTACATAGATCTATTTACACATAGAATGTTCCTTTGTTTTTTGTTTTTTTTTATGTTTTTTTTTTTTTTTTTTGTTATTGTTGAAGTCTGGTGCGCATTTGATTTTTTTCATCAGTTCTCCCCCCCCCCCCCCCCCCCCCCCCCCCCCCCCCCCCCGATCATCTGGGTCCTGTTTAAATTTCGTATTAGGCAGGAATCATAACTAACTTTTGTTGAATTCTTTGAAATTCGCTGTGACATGTTTTCTCACGATAAAAATCATAAAACAAAAATCCTAGTTTATTTCACAAATTTTACGCGATTGAATTACCTGAAGCATCGAAGTTCAGCAACCGCTATAACTACGACAATCTGAACAATTATTTGCTACGAGACTGGCTTCAAGCAACTCCATTTCGCGTGAAATATGTCGTAAAGTAAAGGATTAAGTAGGGGATATTCCGATAACTCGACCCGTCAATCAAATTAAACCAAAATCGAAAGTACACGCCCATAATTATGCAGACTTGTGTAACGCTCTATTGCACACAAGATTGGTACCCGCATATTACCTAAATTGTGTAATTATCGATTTTTCCATCGCCTTGTCTATGTCGCGTCATATGTGTTTGGACTATCAATGACGATTAAAAGGTAAATTAGCAGTTATGTACAAGGTGCTATTTGTCATGTCGCGTGCCGAGATAATTATCGTCAGACAGTTACATTCAATAAAGCTGTAACTACAGCTTGAATTTACTTGAATAAGCTGTAGTTATGTCATTTTCGAGCGTAACCAGCATTACACATGCGGTTGATTATATTGGCAATGACAGAATTTAAATGCGACGGCGCTTGATATTTTTGGGGCCACTCGATATTTGTTGGCGCCAGGCATTTTCGCCAAATGAAAAATTCTTGCGCCACTTTTAATTTTTTGTCGCATTTGGCGACAATGGCGATGGGCAGCGCCAACCCTGCTGGGCCCCTGCTAATCTTTATCCCTGAGTAGCTTCCTGTTAAAACCTAGTAGACCTTACAATGGTTTGTTGTGCAGAATATAGCCCCTATTGAGAGATAAGATGCACTTAAAAGATTCCCTCTTTCATTGATTTTGCAAATAAATCTTTTCCCAAATTGAAGATTTCATGACTTGTTTATTCCCAATTTTGAAGATTTCGCGATGCGAAAAATTCCCAATTGTAGGGGTACAGGTACCTTTTCCAATTGGCCAGAAAAAACGCTGCATGATCAAAATATTGACAACTTTTTTTGTCAATGCCAGGCAAGCCTAGATCTGTCAAAATCGCACGGATTTTTATTGATTATGCCATGCAAAATGTGTTTTAATTGACCAGGTCACAAAAGCCTATTGAATAGGTAGGTTCAGCTTCTATTGATTTGCATATGGACACTTTTTTCACCGATAAATCACTTTCAGACGGATTTTTTTTTGAAAATAGTCGCGATCAGTGAAGCGTGGACTTGTACGTCAGAGGTTATCCCGTGAAAACACCCGATAGTAGGCGTGGCCGTTTGTTTTCTTGCAAAATACTGTTTACCGCGAGATCCCATGTACCGCGAGTACACATGAAGCGAGTATACTAGAATAATAAGGAACAGAAAAAGTGATTTCGAAAATTCATTAGTACAAAATATGAAAAATGACTCAAAAGGTTTTTGTGCGTATGTGAAAAGCCAGACAAATTCAACCTCGGGTATATACGACCTTAAAAATAGTAGAAATGATTTAGTGTCAAATGACAGTGAAAAAGCCGATGTTCTTAACAATTTCTTCGCTTGGGTCTTCATCAGAGAACCAAACGAGCCACTTCTGGTCTTCGATAAGCGTTACCATGGTGACAACCCGATTACGGACGTTGAGGTAGACAAAGAGTGGGTTTACAAAAATCTCAGCACTTTGAATGTTCATAAATCAATGGGACCTGACATGTGTCACCCGAGAGTTTTAAAGGAGGCCGCTGGTATTTTGTGTGGACCAATAAGTGACATAATGAATGAATCTCTCTCTACCGGAGAAGTTCCCGATAAGTGGAAAGAAGCTAATATCACAGCCCTTTATAAAAACAAGGGAGATAAAACAGACCCGTCAAACTATAGACCAGTGTCGTTGACTTCAATACCCAGCAAACTGTGTGAAAAAGCAGTTAGAAAAGCTATCATGAATCATCTGTCATGTAATTACTTGTTTAAGGTATCCGACCCCTCAAAGGCACAAAGAGCCAGAGGCGAAATTTGAAAAGTGCAAATAATTCCTAAACTGTGTTAAATTTCCAATCCAAATACAAAGATAAGCATTTTGTATGGTTTAGAATTTTTATTTAATGCATACTTATGGAAATATTTGACAAAAATGTTCAAAATTACCTCCCTTGCATATGAATAAAGAGTAAAATAACATTTGTAAATTATTTTCTTCTTGAAGCATAATCTTGAAACCCTGCACGGTGAATCAACTTATATGAAGTGTTTTTACAAGTGTGTGTAATTTGATGCATTTTGTATGGCTAGAAAGTGGTGATTTTTTCTGGGTCTGTAAACCTTAATGAAGCCCAATTCGGTTTTCGGGACAAAAGAAGTTGTGTATTACAATTACTCACGGTTCTTGATGACTGGACTGATGCTTACGATAACAATAAACAAATTGACACTGTATACCTGGATATTAAAAAAGCGTTCGACACAGTTCCCCATAAACGTTTGCTACAAAAATTACAGAGTTACGGTATTGACGGCCCTCTTCTAAACTGGATTTCCAACTTTCTCCATGGACGAATGCAACGAGTACGTATTAATGATTCTTTCTCGGATTGGACTGAAATCACATCAGGCATTCCTCAAGGGTCGGTGCTTGGACCTGTGTTGTTTATTATATATATTAATGACCTTCCAGATGCTATAGACTCGGTTTGTAAAATCTTTGCGGATGATACTAAAATTTACAGAGAAATTGAATGTGCCCAAGATAGTCGAGCCCTCCAGGAGGATCTAAATAATGTCTGTAAATGGAGTTCGGACTGGCTGCTGTAGTTTTCTATTCAAAAGTGCAAGGCAATGCATGTTGGATACATTCAAAGTGACTATCAATACTTCATGAAGGACTCGGCTGACCAGCCAATTCTGCTTCCTGTTGTTGACGAGGAAAACGACCTGGGTATTACATTTGAAAGCTCCTTGAAGTTTAACAAGCACGTTCTTGAAGTTGTAAACCAGTCAAAGCGCCTTACTGGTCTGTTAAAACATACGTTCTCTTGTATGAACTCTCGAATGTTCTCGACTCTTTACAAAAGTTTAATTAGATCCATCGTTGACTATGGCATAACCGTTTGGTACCCAACAACAAAGAAAAATATACAGTTGATCGAGAACATCCAACGTAGAGCAACAAGAATCATCCCAGAACTCAAGGGCCTGTCTTACACAGATCGGTTGAAGTCGTTAAACCTTCCGACACTTGTGTATCGACGCAAGCGTTACGATCTAATACAAATTTTCAAGATAATACATCATTTTGAGGATATCGACCCAAATGTATTCTTCCAATTCAACGACAACACAACAAGAGGACACATTTTTAGACTAATCAAACCAACTGTAACTAAAACAACTAAGCTAAACACTTTCCTGGTGAGAGCCATAAACGATTGGAACAATCTACCTGAGGAAATTGTTGACAGCGACAGTGTTAATGTATTCAAAACCAAACTGGACAACTACTGGATTGACAAACGTTTTAATACTGAAGATATATATTAAGTGTTTTACCGGAACCGGAAAAGAAATGATGATACCGTCTAGGAGGAGCTTACAAGCCGCAAAGGCTTTCATCGCTCCGAAGAGGACAGGTAACAGGTAACAATAGACTCGAAGAAAGTAGGAGGGATGAAGCAGGGGTTTTCCTAGCCATTTTGGGAAACGGAGTCTGGCCTAATTGGGAAATTTTAACAGTGCAAACTAGCTCATTTTGGGTTAAAAATGTAAGGGAAACATTCATTTTTCAATCGTAAGTTTAACATTTTGAATGAATTCGGAAAAATGGAAGAAAGTTTGCTTTGGGAACACAGCCGTTTGCTTTGGGAATGCCTCCGTTTTCAGGAGGCACAGAAAGGGTAGGAAAACCCCTGGATGAAGGCATTCTAAATCAGGGCTCCCGTTGTCGATTGCCAATGATGCCAATTGCTACAAAATAAAAAAAATCTGACAACAAATTTCGCAGTTGGCGATTTCATTGGTGACAAGTAATAATACCCCAATTCAGAGCTCCAGATAAGAGGGGGTGATGGCTTTTTAAACTGCAATAATTCTGTTATTGTTCATCAAACCCTGTGTTGTGGGTACTCATTTGTATAGTCTCGTCGAGACGATTCAAATGAGTACCCACAACATAGGGTTTGGAACTGAAATAACAAAGTTATCAAAAAAAAGTCTTCACCCCCACTTATCTGTAGCCCTGCCCATTTATTTATAGCTCTGTTTACATTTGTGCTGGGATCTGGAAAAATGTCCCTTATAGCATTTGAGACAACTGTATTTCAATATCATGCTGTGACTAGGTTCAGTCTGGCTGGGATCCATGCTACTCTCATATGGATGCTACAGACCATGAAGAAGCTATAAGAGAACAACATGGTTCCTGATCAGACTGCGTGTATACACAGGCTGATCTTGAACCATGTTGGGCTAAAAAGCCTTAAGGGACGTTTTTCCAGATCCTGGCTCATTTATTTTTACAGGAACTTCTCCAGCTGGAGAGTTTGTGTAAGCAGATGTACGAGACATCCGACCAGGCACTGAGGGCGGATGCGGAAAAGGCTCTTGTAGCGTTCGCTAGCTCTCCAGACTGTCTGAGTAAATGCCAGCTTCTACTGGAGAGGGGGAATGTAAGTATGGGGTGTATGGCGCTCACTCTGGTCATTGCTTCATTAAATCTCTCCCAAACAAGACCTGGTATTCAGGGCCCGTATTACTAAACATCTTACGATCAAGTTTTTGTGTAAACTGTGTAACAAGACATCTAATTGCACGAGAAATCCGACTGAGCCAAT
The DNA here is from genome assembly GCA_963680895.1 of Fragum sueziense. NCBI lineage: Eukaryota > Metazoa > Mollusca > Bivalvia > Cardiida > Cardiidae > Fragum > Fragum sueziense. The sequence goes on from CAVMGG010000070.1 coordinate 29,434, forward strand.
TAGGGTTGTTGTTACAAGTAATAATTGAAAAATCAAACGTACGATCGTTAGTAATATGGGCCCCAGGTCCCTAATATAAAAGGCTTGGGAAAACATAGAGACAAAAGAAGAAAATGCATTTGCTAGCTCACCAGACTGTCTGAGTAAATGTCAGCTTCTACTAGAGAGGGGGAATGTAAGTATGGCACTCACTCTGTAGTTCTGTTACCATTACCTCACTGAGGGCGGATGCAGAAAAGGCTCTTGCAGCATTCGCTAGCTCACCAGACTGTCTGAGTAAATGTCAGCTTCTACTAGAGAGGGGGAATGTAAGTATGGCGCTCACTCTGTAATTCTGTTACCATTATTCACTAGATGAAAAATACCAAATTTTAACTTTAACCCTTTACAACACAAATGACTCCTTTTGAAGATTTATAGATGAAAAAAGATGAAGATTTACAGAAATTATTGTGACAAACAATTTTTTCATTTTCTACAATGTTTTTTTACCCCCAAAACCCCAAAGAATTTTAAATTTTATACTTGAAGTTGCTGCCTGCATCATCTTTGAATTTGGATCAGTCAGAAATTTTGCCTTACTTTAAATTCAGAACAAACAGAGGAAGATGAGGAGTTAAATGTGATGATTTGAGTTGCAAACATTTTGTTGAAATATTCACAAGATATTTCCTCGATTCTGTATTTATTCTGCTGTATTTTATTATGCTCCCCGAAGGGAGAGCATATAGTCGCCGCTTCGTCTGTCCGTCCGTCCGTCCGTCATTCCGTCCGTCCGTCCGTCCGTCCGAAGCGATTTCTCTATAACCCTTGGGTCAAATCAAATGAAACTTACCATGTGAACTCCCTATGACATAATGCCGATGTACTTTTCCCGGTTTTTGGATTTGAGGCCTCGTCATGGGAAAAGGGGACTTAAGGTCAAATACACTTTTTCTCTAATTTCTCATAGTCTAATGGTCAGAATTTGATGAAATTTCATATTTGAGTAGCAAATCAGATGCCCTTGACAATAAACTACTTGAAATTTGCGTATAAAAAGTATATCATGGAAAAAGGGGGCTTATCATTTGTTAGCTTAATCTTAACTCTGTATGGCATACATTTATTGTGACAAAGCCTTATTCGGGGAGCATTGTCCGTCTCTGACGGCTCTTGTTTTATTAATCTCTACTAGATGTCATAGATGATAATTTATTCATATTTACTCCTCTGTATTGACAGTCCCCCTATGCACAGTTATTAGCAGCCACAACTTTAACCAAGATGGTCAGTAGAATCAACATGACCCTACCATTAGAACAGCGGATAGACATCAGTAAGTAAACCTATTTTAACCCATTGCCACAGTGACACTTTTTTACCTCCTCAAGAAAAAAGGTTTTCGAAAACATTATGACAAGCAATTTCTTCATTTCCCACATTGTTTTCTACTATGAAAGACCAAGAAATATAAAATTAAGTTCACTTGAAATTGTCGTCTGCAGCATTTTTGAATTTGGACCAGTCTAAAATCTTGCCATCACTGGTAATGGGTTAAATCAAATACTTTTGGAATAGTTCCTACTCTATTAACCTTTTCCCAAATTAGACATGGTTTTTTTATCTTAGAAAAATAGTTTGTGTAAGTACATGTATTGAAGAGAAGAAAAAAGGAATTAAGAAATTGTTGAGTTCGCAATTTTACCTTTTCCTCTGAAATATTGTGTATACTTTAACATACAAATAATTTGATATTTTCCACATAAATGATTTCATCCCCAGTTTACCACTTTCAAATCAGACTAGTCTAAAATATTTCAGAAAAGGTTAAAAGTACTCTCTATCCTTATGTTTCACATTTCTCTATAATTTTAAAAAAATATTTGATACATTCTGTTGACCGTGTACATCATGTAAAAATAATGAATTTCTCAATATTTTACCCTTTCCAGAACGGCAAAAATTTAGTCTTTTCCAGTATTAGAGGAATTGCAGACACAAATGAGTGTTATTTGGTGAAATGAATGTGTACATCTCTGCATGGGAAATATTGAGGCAAAAGGAGAAATTGCTGATTTTCAGCAATTTCTTCTTTTGCATTAATGTTTTTCAAAGCCATCTCTATTAGACATGCAAATCCAGGTCTTGTGTGGGAAAGGGTTAAGGGATTAAAATCTTGAAAATAGTCTTCCAATTTACAGATATTTTATGATTTTGTTTTCAGGAAATTACATTCTGAACTACCTAGCCACCAGACCAAAGTTGGTACACTATGTACTTCAAGCTCTTGTACAAGTAGGTATACTCTGCTGGTTTCTGAATTGTACAAGATTAAACATTGCTTTTAATTTAGTCCATTATAACCATGGCAGCTGAAAGGTTGTCTAAAACCCCATTTAGGGTTCCCACTGACTTTTATATCTGGGAGTGAAAACAGTCATTTTACAGCATACTTGCACCCCCTCTGTATGAAACAAGGCTGCTTGCAAAAATTGGGGGTGCAAAACTCCCATATGGGGTTCTTTGGGAACCCTGCCATTCATACCTACATGTAAAAAGATTGTTTCTGTTATGCTGGGGCTCCCTTTCTGAAGCATTTGAAAAGATGAAAAAACTTAAAAAAAAAAGTCAAGCGCGCTGTCTTCGGTTTTGTTTTACTCATGGCCTTCTGTCTGTCCAAAAACTTAACATTGGCCGTTTCAGGGCATTCATGTTTCACAAACACATCTGGTTTTCTTTCAGTTGTTTGCAAGAATCACGAAGCTTGGTTGGTTTGATATACTGAAGGACGAGTATGTATTTCGTAATGTTGTGACAGATGTAGGAAAGTTTATACAGAGTGGTTCAACACAACATGTCATGATTGGTGTACAGTTACTGTCTCAACTTGTCTGTGAGATGAACAGAATTAGTGAGGTAGGGGTTTATACCACATTATAAAAATGAAGGACGAGTATGTATTTCGTAATGTTGAGACAGATGTAGGAAAGTTTATACAGAGTGGTTCTACACAACATGTCATGATTGGTGTACAGTTACTGTCTCAACTTGTCTGTGAGATGAACAGAATTAGTGAGGTAGGGGTTTATACCACATTATAATAATGAAAGATGAGAATGTATTTCATAATGATGTGACAGACGTAGGAAAGTTTATACAGAGTGGTTCAACACAACATGTCATGATTGGTGTACAGTTACTGTCTCAACTTGTCTGTGAAATGAACAGAATTAGTGAGGTAGGGGTTTATATTTATACAAATTATGCAACAACTAAGAGAGAGTGAAACCATTCTTAATTTGTTATTTCAAATCTAAACCCTATGTTGTGGGTACTCATTTGAATCGTCTCAATGAGACGATTCAAATGAGTACCCATAACATAGGGTTTGATGAATCACTGATGAAGTATTGCATTTTGAAAACCCAGCAAAGCTTCTTAAGAACATAATAAATGAGGTAGGGGTTTATTCCACATTATTATAATGAAGGATGAGTATGTATTTCGTAATGTTGTGACAGATGTAGGAAAGTTTATACAGAGTGGTTCAACACAACATGTGATGATTGGTGTACAGTTACTGTCTCAACCTGTATGTGAAATGAACAGAATTAGTGAGGTAGGGGTTTATAGCACATTATAAAAATGAAGGATGAGTATGTATTTCGTAATGTTGTGACAGACGTAGGAAAGTTTATACAGAGTGGTTCAACACAACATGTCATGATTGGTGTACAGTTACTGTCTCAACTTGTCTGTGAAATGAACAGAATTAGTGAGGTAGGGGTTTATACTACATTATAAAAATGAAGGATGAGTATGTATTTCGTAATGTTGTGACAGACGTAGGAAAGTTTATACAGAGTGGTTCCACACAACATGTCATGATTGGTGTACAGTTACTGTCTCAACTTGTCTGTGAAATGAACAGAATTAGTGAGGTAGGGGTTTATACCAGGCTATCCAGATAAGAGGGGTTGATGGCTGTATAAAATGCAGTGTTGTACTTATTATTCACCAAACCTTATGCGGTGGTTACTCATTGGAATGGTCTCGAGGAGACGATTCAAATGAGTACACACAACTTAAGGTTTGGAATTGAAATAACAAAGAATATCTTCTCTCCCGCCTATCCGTAGCTTTGGGTAGGAGTTTATACCAGACTAGAACTAAATAGGTAATTTTGATAAACAAAATAATTATGAATTTGCAAAAAAATCATAGAATAAAAAAAAAGAACATGTCTACAATATTAAAAATTTAGCTATTCCCTAAAGAACTAACTTTGAAGAGCAATTTAATCCTTCTTAATTAGATAGGAAAGAAGTTGTATGTCAGAAGTTTTAGTAATATAAAAAGTACTTAATTAATAAGCCTAGTTTAGATCGCTCACTAAGTCATACATTTACTTAAATACTGATCACCTATTACAAGTCTGTCAGGTGCAGCCTGTATACTCTGAAGAGTAGCCATTTGCACCTTGGATGACGATATTATTTGGAATAAATATATCCATTTTTAGCTCGACTTTTCGAAGAAAAGGAGAGCTTATACTGTCACCCGAGCGTCGGCGTTGGCGTTGCAACCAAGGTTAAAGTTTTTTCAAACATCAATAACTTCCATACTATCAAAGGGATTCAACCCAAACTTGGAATACTTATTCACCATCACACCCTCTACCTTACTATCAGGGCACATGACCCTGGGACCACTCTATTTGGAGTTTTGCCCCCTTTATACTAAGCAACTTAGAAAGTCGAGCGCGTTGTCTTCGGGCAGCTCTTGTAACCTAGTAGCAAATAAAAAGGGAAATTGCTTGGTTCAAGCAATTTATCTTCTTTTCCTTCTATATTTCAATTACAAATGTACTTGGTGACCAACAAATACGGATAAACATAAATTTAATTGAAACTGAACAGAAATAGGATGAATCAACTTCCGGACACATCAAGGTTTTTTGACGGGCCCTCCAACTTCGACACAACAAGTTTCAACTGTATTTAACCCTTTCCCAAACAAGACCTGGTTTTGACGTCCCTGATAGAAAAGGCTGTGGAAAACATTGAGACAAAAGAAGAAACTGCTGATAACCAGCAGTTTCTCCTTTTGTCTCAATATTTTCTATGCCAAATTTTACATAAATCTACCTTTGATATCTTCAATTTTGTCATTTGTGGCAGTTTTGAAGTAGACCACCCTAACATTTTGCCGTTTGGAAAAGGGTTAAGTCTGACTTTGACACAAGTTTTGACTGTATTTCAGGCAGAAGCGAGTCGCTCTCTCACCAAACACAGAAAGATTTCGTCGTCATTTAGAGATACCCAGTTGTTTGAGATATTTCAGCTGTCTTGTTCACTACTGAGGACGGCTGCAGGAAACATGAAAACTTTAGACTTCAATGATGATAATCAGGTGAGAATTACTTGAACTTCGGTTTCAATTAACCTTATACCAAACGACAATGTTTTAGGGTGGTCTCATTTGAAAGATGCTGCAGATGGCAAAACGAATGTAGATAAAGAATGGATTTGTTTACTTTAAAGCCAAGAAAACATAGACAAAGGAAGAAAATGCTGTTCATAGGCATTTTCTTCCTTTCAAGATTTTGTCTCAATGTTTTCCCAAGTCATTTATATCAGGGACGTCAAAACAAGGTCTTGACATTGTTTGGGAAAGGGTTAAAAGATAGATAATAGATATTTTCTCATGAATTTTTAGCTGAAAGAGCATATTATCTTACGAAAATTCGAATAATTGCAAGCCAGTGTTGCGCCATTTACATGGAATATATTTTTATGCCACCGTATTGAAAAATGGGGAGCATATTGTTTTACTGTTGCCTGTTTGTCTATCTGTTGGTCGGAAACTTAATTTGAAAACTTTACTTTGGCCTTTTCGGTGGCATCGTTTTTCTTCAAATTGAATTGATTGTGGTAAACTAAAGTTCACATGTAAATGAAATTTGTCATTTGGTGTCAACTTTTGGCTAATTAGCAACAATAAAAAACCCAAATCCGATAGCAAATAAACACATTAGAATAACCAATCTTGGGATCAAAACATACTTTAAACCATGAAATGGAAATGTAATGTCTGTTTAAACTTAATCTTACACCAAATGACAAAATTTTACGGTGGTTAAATTTGAAAGTAGCAACAGACAACAAAAAGCATATACACTGAACAGTAGTGGTGGGCCGATGATCGACTATAGTCGAAAGTCAGTTGGTTTAGGCTTCCGATTGCGATAATCGATTGGAAAATCCCGCAATCGATTGTAGTCGGTACCGGAACTCGCTCCGTTCCGGACTTTAGATACCGGCTTTTAGCGTCGCGTCCGGACTTTATACGTAATTGTTTCCGAGCCTGTGTAACCGAGTTCGATATTTTTGGCTTTCAGAGAATGAAAGCCGTCTGCTCAACGATTCCGTTTACCAAAACCAAACCGCTCCTGTCATTTGCACATGGTTTATTCTATGAAGGCTACAACAATTTGCGATGTGGACAGAATAATTTGTTTGTCAGACAGATTGAAAACATCTAGATCTAGCTGCGATATCGTAAAGCCAATTAACCATGCAAACGGCATATTATTCGGTCTAAGTTTGCTTAGAACTTTGCAGCAAAACAAAAAAGATGCATTTCTTTGTTTAGAATTGTTAACACCAACATACCTTAATAAAAGTAAATCCCATTTTAAAAGACTTAGTCCGTGTCATGAAATCGGTAAAACAGTTTTTAAAATGCATTGAAAAAAGTGTTTGGTTCTTATTCTCCATGGGGGATGATCTAATAACCATTTGTTTACAAAAAAGCCCGCGTGCAGACAAGTGCGTCATAAAGCATCTCCACTTTGATTGGTTGAAAACCAGACAGAGTTTTTCTATTCTCCCAAAGGCGCGTGCGAAAACAAAACAGCGATTTTCTATTCTCCCAAAGGCGCGTGCAAAGGCGTGTCCCTTCTAATGATAGCGTCGGTCACACTTAAAAATGTAAAAAAACACTAACTCATGTAAGCTACACTTACGACATTAATCATGCACGCCGGAGAGCAGATCAATGGAACAAAATCACGAGACATGACGTAGAACTTTATATTCAAAATCGTTTACACATAAATTCCCTTGTAAAGTAAAACACCACATTTTTGAAGTCGGCGGCATTTATTTGATCTCGGAGAAGTGACGTCATATAAATTGTGAGTGACTAAAACACCGTATCGATGGTATCCAATTACAATGTTCTAAACCCCAAAACAGTGTGTATTTCGTGTTGACTCACTTTGAGTGGAATTTGCTTTCTGTTGCATTCGAAAAGTTTTTTTTTCTTTTAAATCGCATGATGGATATAAAGCACAAGGTAGGCCTAAATATAAAACATGAGGTGAAACTTATGTCACAATCCGCATTAGACTACGAGTTTGAAGACCTTATTGTACATAGCCCAAAATGTTTTGTGAAAAAAATGATTCACTTTCATTTCTTTTCACTTTAATCTTTCGAGTCAGATTTCTTAAACGGAACTAATCTGTTTATCTTAGCCTGTGAGAGGGTGAAATCATCGTTTTCTGTAATGGGTTTCGAAGTTTTAAGAATTATCATGCATTTCCATCGTATTTTCGGTTCCATACCTATTTTTATGGACTATGCATGCTGAAAAAACGGCGATTAGATAATTGACCAGTTGAAAGCAAATTCATCTTTTCTATAGCAAAGGAAAACTGACAAATTATTATCTAGACATACGAGTATTTTATTAATTTTGTCATATTTTTTATTGATATGATGAAATTACGTAGATGATTGCTGTTGTTTGTTTTTGTGTTCATAAATCGATTAAATGACTTGGTCGTCGTCCCAGTAATGACCAAATCGAACACATCTTTCTACTTTCACTTTACTGATCAAGCAGTGTTACACATTCTAGATTAATCCTCATAAAAAGTCAATAATTTAAGTAAGTAATACACCTTTTACAGACCCTCTTGTGAGAAACGATAGTATCGTGATAGTATCGTGATAGTGATTGTTCCCATAGCGATACTATCGCGATAGTTAAAATTGGCATCGATAGTCAGCCCTACCCATAACAGCTGATTACAAGAGGCTATTTTGTCCACGGTTCTTACAAAACATTACATCTAGTTGAAAAATCATGATTCAAGGACCACAATAAAGGGTATTAAATAAAACAAGGATTAAAAGGTAATGTATTTTCTTTAATTTATAAAGAACAGAACAATTCATGTACAGTTTTGTATGACACGGAAAAACAACCATTGTAACAAGACTAACATCCATTAATATGGGAAAGAAACTGTTAAACTGATAAATCGATTGTATAATCGATAGCTAGTTGGTTTGCCCTTCCGATTATAAACCGATAATCGATTGTGATTTTAAACCGATTGCCCAACACTACTGAACAGATGTTCTAAACCGCCACTTTTCAGAACAGATTTTTTGGTATAAATCACAAACGAATAGATCTTTTGAAACAATATTTTGCACATTAGATTTTGTGATAACTAGCTATCGATTTAACGCAATAAAGTCAAAATCTAAACAATAGCTTTTTGTTTGAAGAGGCTTTTATATAAAACCGTTTTTGCACGTGGCGCACGATGTGATGAGTTAAATTGCACAACATTTACTCAAGCAATTTTTCATATCGATCCGACATGCCGATTTTGCAAAGAAAAAGCAACTCAATGGACCGGATGTCATTCAGTGATATGGGTCGGACTGTGGGACCTATCGAAAGCGACGTCAATTATGAATAAGGCATTTACCCTTTTCATTGATGTGTGCATGTTTCAAAAGGTTGCCCATGATACTGCTAAATGCATTAACTGTTTTCGGATTGCCTTTGGTATTGGGAATTTTATGGACATCAAACCGTGTCAAAGTGCACCACAGAGCATGGCCCTTAGAGTCCACCATACAAAACATTATTAGTTCACTTGTACGTTTTTTGACAGATGACATGTCTCTTTCACGAATTTAGCATGTCAGTAATGGATGTTTGACGCATGTAAGCTAAAAGAGAGGATTTAAAGTTTTGTTTACAAACTGTATTTTATTGTTCTTTTAGCACGTATTATATTCCGTAGAACACCATAAAGCATTCAAAAGTGATGATATTCCGACATTGTTGTTAAATGCATCTGTTGTTTTCCTGTTGCTTCTTTTTAACGAGTTATATGACCCCAAAAACCATGCCAAAGTGCACCAAAGATTACGACCCGTACAGTCTACCATACAAATTATAATCATTCAACATGTACCTTTATTGTCGAAAGACATGATTTATGAATCAGTTATGCATATCATTAAAAGATCCTTGACGCCTGTATGCTTCTGGAGAGGATACAAAGTTATGTTTATAAACTGGATTTTTTGTTCTTTTTGTAGCCCTTATTGTAATCCGTAGAACACCATACAATCATTCAACAGTGAAGACCGACCAACATCTTTGTTAACAGTCAACAAATATCACTCAGATTTGATGCGCAGATCAACTTAAATCGGAGAAATGCTCCAATATAATTACAAGACGTTACAATAAGTTTTGGCAAAAATACCAGGCAACCGGAAGTGTGGCAGACATACCTAGGCTACTGAGACGTCTTGAATGACACCTGGGTACTTCCCAGATGGCTACAACTCAATGAGTGTTCGTTGTCAATCAGAGTTATTGACGCAGAGGGATGTCACATCCCTTACTTACAGTTTACCTTCCTGATGTGAAAATGTAGACGTGACGGTGACCCTTTTCAATTTGCACTTTAGTCATGTTATTGTCAAAGGGCCTTGGTGAAATTTTGGCATCTTCTGTGGAAATGGTTAATCTTTCTTATTTGAAAATTTAAAGCCCCTGTCTAAAATATTAATGGAGTTATATAAAGTTACATGCCATGGCGGTTTAGAAGATCTGTTCAGTGTATCTTATCATTTCAATATCACAAGAACTGTGATGCTTCAAAGCTGTGTCACCGAAATTGTTAATGATAAGGGTCTGAGAATTTGCTCGTTTATCAGTGCAAATATTTAGTTATTGTTTTGATAGTTGTCTATAGTTGTCTTATGTCAACTAAAGTATGTCAACTTATGTATCTGATATTTCTTTACAGCATGGGTTATTACTAAATGCCCTACGTTTAGCCCACAATTGTTTGACATTTGACTTTATTGGGACGTCTACAGATGAATCATCAGATGATCTCTGTACTGTACAGATACCCACTAGCTGGAGAACAGGTAAGGTCGCATACAGCTTACCAATAATACCTAGTTTTGATGTCCTTACTAGAAAAAGTTTATAGACTTCCCAAAATTTATTGAAAAATATCAAAATGTCTAAAGATTGTCAGCCAAAAAAAATCTGTCAGACTGAAGGGCAAAATCAATTGAAACAATAGCAAGTTTACAATTCATGGCAAAGGAATCCTTAGTGGAAATAAGAAATTCTTAATAAACTTTCAAAAATCATTTGTTTGGGCTAAAAAGACTCCTGCAGAACTTATTTAGAGCTGAAAAAAGTCAGTTAGACTTAAAAATTTGTCTGACAGACTGATTAATTTCGGGAAGTCTGAGTTTAGGAAAACATTGAATGGAAAGTCTCCTTTTCTCTAAGTATCTTTGAATTTGCACAAGTCTAAAATCTTGCCGTCTGGTAATGGGTAATGGGGGCCATATGGCCATTTCTAGGCTTGATTAAATCTACATTGATAGCTTTAGGGCTTGACATGGCTGCTGTCTACAGCCCATTGGCATTACATCTTAACTAAGCAGTGTGGGACTTCCATATAAAGCTACTATGAAATAACTTGCTGACGGAAATATGACTTCTGAGGTGTACATTTAACAGTTAAATTATTACATGTAAGCCTTGTAAGGGAAGAGGGGAAAATGTGCGTTGTTCAAAATATTTCTCTGTTGACTGGTATCTAAACGTATATTGTTTAAGATTGTCAAAATCATGGCCTTTGGGAAAGAGCTATATCTTTAATACTTCATGAATATATTGCTGCTTTTCAACAAAAATCATGTAACTACAAGCAACAATATTCTGTATTTAATGGCATGCAAGTATAACACTGTATTGTCTATTTTCAGCATTCCTGGACTTCTCTACATTACAGTTATTTTTCAACCTGTATTCAGGTCTACCTTCATCTCTATCACCCATGGTAAGATCTTTTGCATTATTTTGAAAAACCATTACCTCTTCTTATCTGTACAACTTTTGATGGGAAAAGCTCTGATCTCCATAGAAATGATAATTGTTTAATCATGTTTTCTTAAAAAGACAACAACATTCTGCACTTCAGCATTTTAGAATTAAGAATGTTGACAAAATTTATCTTTTATGAAGAAATGCCTATTGATGTTAACTAAGAAAAGATTTCCCAAATAAAACCAGATTTTGACATCCATGGTAGAAATAGATGGGAAAAACATTGAGAGATATTAAGAAATTGCTGATGATCAGAAATATCTGCTTTCTTGATATTTTGTTGTCTATGCAATAACATACACATTATGTGCTTTTGAAATCATTTATTTTGTTGTCTGCAACTACTTTGAAATTTTGGTAATCTCAAATTTTGTTCTTTGGGGAAGGGTTAGTTTTAGGAAGACATGAATAGTTGAGTGTTTTGTGCATTACAGCTGTTATCCTTTTAACCCTTTCCCAAACAAGACCGGGTTTTGACATCCCTAGTAGAAATGGCCTTAGAAAACATTCAGACAAAAGAAGAAACTGCTGATAACCAGCAGTTTCTCCTTTTGTCTGAATATTTTCTGTGCTATTTTCTGTGCAGAAATTCTATCTTTTACAAAATCCATTTTGTCGTCTGCAGCAGTTTTCAAGTTGGACCGCCTTAAAATTTTGCCATTTGGGAAAGGGTTAAGTGCAGATAGGTCTTTAAAAATCAGCAATTTATTCTTTTCCTTCAATATTTTCTATGCAATAGCACACACATTTTGAACATCTTATATCAATTATTTGTCATCCTGAACACCTTTTAAATTTAAACAATTACAGAGGACGCGCCATTGCGGGATCGGTGCGAAAAAATTACAGACGGCCCCATAAAAACATGTTGAAGGGGCCGGCCGGCGGGTTAAAATAGGAAGCGTACGCCGCTGGTACAAAATATTGGGGCGAATCACCGGAAGTAATTTGTATTTATTTTCATACGGGGGCTTCCACGTTTTCTCTCTCGATCGTAACGGCGATTCTCATTGGTCTAGATGTTACTGTAAACTGGGTTTCCCAATTATGATCCAATCAATAGCGTTTGAACTAAAGATTGAAGAAACGTTTTAATTTCGTTCTGCATCGGGTGTTCGCTGGTTTCACTTTTATAAATCACGATGACAGAGAAGAAAACCCCTAAAATTAGATTTATTCTCAGCCATTTCGGTCAATCAGAACAGAAAAAGGCACGGACTGGTACAGACTTTAACTGATCAACCGGGACCTTCAAAAACTTCGGAAGAATCGGCGAATGAGCTATCAAAATCTTACGAGAAAGAATTCCAAAACAAATGCATTAAAATGGCTTGCAGACTTTTCATGGTTGTCATATGGTTGCAGAAAGAACTTAATGAAATGATCTCCTTGTATTAATTAAAACACAAAACATGATTGATTAATCTTTAATTGACCCAAATAAACGATCTTCATAGTCATTCCATTGGTTGCCCCATGTTTGGGAAAAGTTGCCCAACATTTTTGGATTTGATGGGCCAATGGCCCCTTAGGATCAAAAGCTTGGCAGAACTCTGTAATTACCAGACAACAAAATTTTTGACTGTTCCTAATTGAAAGGTGATGCTAACGACTAATTCTAGTTGATGAAATTATAGAAATCTTACCATTTTATGTAAGAAAACATTGAGGAAAATGAAAAAAATTGCTTGTCACAAGCAATGTCTTCATTATCCACAATGTTTTCCAAAGCCTTTATCTTGTGGAGCATCAAAAAGCATCGCTGTTTGGTAATGGGCTAAATAGTCTCAAATTTTGTTGTTTGGGGAAAGGGTTAAAGTTATGTGTTTTGTATCTTTCAGGCATTATCATGTTTAGTACAGATCGCGTCTGTAAGACGATCATTATTTAATAACAGTGAACGTGCCAAGTTCCTAAATCACATAGTGACAGGTGTTAAAGACATTTTAGAAAATCCTCAAGTACAAGGACTCACAGATCCCAGTAATTACCATGAATTTTGTCGGCTGTTAGCCAGACTCAAATCTAACTATCAGCTAGGTGAACTTGTGAAAGTGGATGATTATACAACCGTCATTAAACTCATCGCAGAATTCACAGTCACAAGTTTACAGGTAAACATATCTTAATATTTTCCCTTTTAAAACCTTTTGTTTTTGATGTTTCTGAAATCTATAGCACAACTTACAGAAAGGCGTGAGAAATTATTGAGGCAAAAGAAAAAAATGCTGACAATCAGCATTTATCAGTTTGCCCCGATATATTCCATTATATAACAGGTGTTGAAAAATCCACTCGCCCGCTCGCATTGGCGAGTAGAAAATGCCGTAGGACGAGTAGATTTGGGGACAAACTAGTCCGACGGGGCGAGTGCAAATTTAGGACTTGAATCACTCTGATTGAGGGAAAAAATAAAGGATCGAAAAGAAAGTATTTATTTCAAACAACTTCATATAGGAAACAATAATATTCGCTGTAAAATAAGACCGTTCCCTGTTTATGTCGATCAATTTTCATAGACGCTTCTAGAGTAAATCTGTGTTACTCATATGCGATTATTTGAGCGAGATCAAAAACGCCGCAAACACAGTCAATTGATGACATAGTCATTCAAGTTTCAATATAATCACGTCATGATTTTTTCCGCACCCAAATAAGGTCACGTTTTACTATGATTTGTTTACAAAAGTCGCGCGTGCCAGAAAGCGCGGGAAAATTGGATGAAGCAATGAAAACAAAACACAAAGAAATTCTTTCACATTTACCGGGTAGTTGTATATTAAACTGGTGTGCTTACTCGACCATTTCGACAGCTAATCTATCTTTCGAATTAAATAAAATGTAAGTGTTTACAGTAATATTAATTGGCGATTGATTTATGGTAAAAGATGGAGTCAAGTCTGAGCCACATTCGATTTATTGACCATCTTTTTAATTAAAATTGTTGCCTTATTCGCCTATGACTTTTGAAGTGGCGATCGCCAGCGCGAGCCCTGTCTGTCATTTATACCGACGAAACTTTATTTGTACATAAACATTAACAGAGTCAAAGAGTTATTTGCATAATAACGCATCCGTAAGAGCCAACAGTCTAAAATTGTCTTCATCTTTAAGGGCGAGTTGGGTTGCCTTAAGGGCGAGTAGAAATTAGAGCTACTAGTCCTACAGGACTAGTAGGTTTGAAGAAATTTTTCAACCCCTGTATAATATACATAAAGCTGTTCTTAATAACCCCAATTTTGCCTTCTGATTTCAAACTGAAACTGTTCAAATTTTTGTCATTTGGGAAATAGTTAATGTCAAACTAGCTGGTAAAACTTAAAAAAGGATTAACCCTTTCCCAAATGACAAAATTTTAGGGTGATCCACTTCAAGAACTGCCAAAAATGACAAAATGAAAGTAATTAAAGATAGAATTTGTGTAAAATATGGCATAGAAAATAATGAGACAAAAGGAGAAACTGCTGGTTATCAGCAGTTTCTTCTTTTGTTTCAATGTTTTCCCAAACTATTTCTATTGGGGACGTCAAAACCAGGTCTTGTTTGGGAAAGGATTAAAAGAGAATTAAATGCAAACATAGAATATTCAAGGATCAGCATGACAAATGTTAACCCATTACCAGGCGGCAAAGTTTTAAACAGGTCCAAATTCTAAAATGTGGCAGACAACAATTACCCATGAATAAAATTTGCACAATTTTTGGTCTTCTTGGGAAGAAAACATTGTGGGAAATGAAGAAATTGCTTCACAAGCAATTTCTTCATTTGCCACAATGTTTTTCAAAACATTTACCTTGTTGGTCATTTAAAGGTTTCATTATGTGGTAATTGGTTAAAAGACAAATCTGCTTTGCTGTTTTACAGATGTGGCAGTTTGCCCCCAACAGTGTTCATTATTTGCTCAGTTTATGGCAGAGAATGGTTGCCTCTGTACCGTATGTGAAGGCGTCCGAGCCTCACATGTTAGAAACCTACACACCAGAAGTGACAAAAGCTTATATAACATCCAGACTAGATTCAGTACATGTAGTCGTCAGGTCAGTATAGTCCATTTGTAAATTTCTAAGTTCTACTTTTGATTGATTGTGTACAAACTTTCTGAGAAAATAATAAGTTGGAGTATTCAAAGTTCAAAGGAGTTGCAAAAGGCAACCAAGTCTTTGTTTTACATTGAAAAGTTTAGCACTTTCATAGTCGAGAAACCCTTGAGGAAAAATGAAAAACTAATGATATTCTGTATCAGGTGTTTGAAACGTAAATGATAATTACTTTTTTATGTAGTCTCTAAGAGTGTAAGTTAAGCACTGGGATAGAAAAAATGCATTTAGTGAGACACATTTTTTGCATCTCTAAGGAGAATTGAATTTGAACGTCTAATTTGCTAAACCACATGAGTGAAACAGTCTTAAACAGTTAGCTCTTTCCTGAATGGGGAAATTATATACCTTTTATACTAGGGATATTAAAAACAGGCCTTGTTTGGGAAAGAACTTTAACCCATTACTGCACAGTGACGCCTTTTGATACCCTAGAAGAAAATGGCTTTGTAAATTTTTGTGGAAAATGAAGAAATTGCTTGTGACAAGCAATATTTTCATTTCCCACAAAGATTTCTACCCCAAAAGACCAAAAAATGTTAAGTTTCTTTTACTTGAAATTGTTGTCTCGAACATCTTTGACTTAGGATAACCCTAAAATTTTGTTGTTTGGGAAAGAATTTTGATGACTGCATCATTCTAATTATGCTAATACATAATTCATTACAGAGATGGTTTAGAAGATCCACTAGAGGACCATGGTTTGATCTCACAGCAGTTAGAACAAGTAGGTAATCAACACATCCAGCCTCACGTGTCAGGCCTTATTGCTTATTCCTGTGGCGTCTGACAACTATTCCTAAAGTGACATTCCAGAATTTTTGTAATAAATTTTACTTTTATTTTTATCTGAAAGAGCATGTTTCCTTACAGAAATTCTGAAAATTTCAAGCCAAAATATTGCGCCGTTTACAAGGAATATATATTTTTGTGTTAAAATTTAACAAATTGTTGTGGACAACAGTTCGGATTTATGTGGAATTTGTCGATTCTGTCCAAACTTTAAATGTGTGTTTCTGGCTTATTAGCAACAACTTCAAAAAACTAATTGCATTTATACTCGTTAGAATAACCAATCTTGGCATCAAGACATACTTTAAAAAATTGAAATGGGAATGAAATGTCCCTTTAATCCAAAAAGGGCCATATTTGTACAAAATTCTGAAGAACAAAAATCCCCCAAATAATGATTAAAAGATCTTCTTTCTTTACCATAATTTTCCAAATCATTTCTATAAGGGATATCAAAACCAGATCGTGATTGGAAAAGGGTTACATGTAGGGCAAGCTGTTCATAACTATCATGTAGAAGATTTTCAGACTCTTTCATGATCTCCTTTGCTACGCAAAATCTTTAGGGCTAAGGAGATGATTACTGTGACGTTTGACTTTGAAAACATCTGAATACAATTGAAAATGTCTTAAAATATTGTTGAAACTATCAAATTAGGGGGGGGGGGGGGAAGTAAGCCAGACGATTTTAACCAAAGCTCAAAAACCAACAGAAATAAGACAAATGTCCTTTATTGAAGGCATTCCAATTACTCCCTTGAACAAAGTGACTTTATACAGAGCTATAGATTAGAGATTGTAAAAGCTTTAAAAATTTGTTATTTTAACCCTTTCCCAAACAAGACCTGGTTTTGACGTCCCTTGTAGAATAGGCTTGGGAAAACATTGAGACAAAAGAAGAAACTGCTGATAATCAGCAGTTTCTCCTTTTGTCTCAATATTTTCTGTGCTATTTCATACACAAATTCTTTCTTTATCAATGTGCATTCTGTCATTTGCAGCAGCTTTTGAATTAAACAACCCCAAAATTTAGCCGTTTGGTAAAGGGTTAATGCGATTTCAATGAGTAGTACTCACAACATTGGCATTGATATGATAAATATACTCCTCAAAAAAGGTTAAGGACCACTCATTCAAAGTGTGATATTTTTGTGAATCCTTATATGAATCTATTTATAATTTGTTGCAAGATAACAAGTACCCTATCTTCATAATCAGTTGGTCATTAGATTGGGAAATTAGCCGAAGTAAAAACTGTAGGAGAAAAAGACATAACACTACCCTTTAAAATGCTTGTTTTTGCATGTAATGGGCGGGATGGCAACTTTCAGAAAAGGCCCCTTTTCCCAGGATTTTCTTTTGAAAAATCACACGTATGGCTAGATTGACTATCTTGAACCTCTATTAACTAAATGCGAGAAAAGTAGAAGTTATAAATTAACTGCT
This sequence comes from Fragum sueziense, assembly GCA_963680895.1. Classification (NCBI taxonomy): domain Eukaryota; kingdom Metazoa; phylum Mollusca; class Bivalvia; order Cardiida; family Cardiidae; genus Fragum; species Fragum sueziense. The sequence goes on from CAVMGG010000070.1 coordinate 46,989, forward strand.
GGTACCCTGTATGAGGGATTTACACTATGCCTCTAACATCGCCCGTATGAGAGCTTCCAGCATCACTTATTGAATATTATGAGTAGAGATCCTTTCTGTAATAATGGTCCCACACATTTGCAATAAGATTCAAAAGAGGAGAGTGTACTGTCCATTGCATAACTTACATTTTTCTCTCTGTAAAAAGACCCAGGTGCAATTCTTACCTTGTGTGGACGGTCGTTATCGTCCTCTAAATGAATTTAGGAACAATAGTGCCACCGAATGGATAAGATTATCTAAGGAGAACCTCATCTCTTTATCGATCACCGGTCAGCGATCTGTAAGGATTGATGCCAAGTTCCGTAGAACCAGCTTAACATACCCACCCCACTCAAGCACAAATGGTCCATTTCACTTATCATCTTTTACACCATAAAAATCTTTTAAACGCCAATTTTTCTGAAGAAACTCTAAGACTTTTCCGACATTGGCATTCTGTAACAATTTTGATAGCTCTCATCCCACAAATAGACCTTAAATCTGCAAAGTGAAAGTTACATTGTGGACGTTGAAAGTCAATGCAAAATCGCCCGTTCTGTGCAGCAGAAGTGGGGCTCACCGGAAGCTTCCATGCGCATAATTTATGAGCTCAGATGTGCTTTTTGCTGTTTGAACATAGACAACTTGTACAGTTGGTCTCTGGTGTAATTTGATGCACGATAATGCTCGTCTTCACACGTCGAGCTTTGTTCTCAAGAAGGAAAAACCCAACTAACCGAAAAGTTAACAAGATTTCCTTACATGAAATTTATTAAACATGTGTGTGACTGTCATCACAGAAAAATTCCTTCCCATAACGTCCGAACAGCCATATGGGAAGCTTGCAAACGGGTCCCGATAGATGCATTGTTTAGATCCCTTTATGTGGGAACCGGAAGTTGATTTTAAGCGTCTGTTCACATTGCATTGAAGTGATAGACGCATAAGATGATCACACAGGTTATGTACCTGAATATTCAGAGGAAAATTTTGAGAAACAATGACCTTTTCTATAAAATGCTACCCCACCCAGTCCATGTAAAATCGGGCATTTTGAGGGGTACTGCAATGTCAATTTCTCTTACAACTTTAGTTTCTGCATTTTTATACGCCGCCGGAGGCGGACGTATATTGGCGTCATCTTCTCCGTCTGTCCGTCCGTCCATCCGTCCGTCCGTCCATCCGTCCATCCGTCCATCCGTCCGTACGTACGTCCACTTTTCTTGTCAACGCAACTCCTCCTAAGTTTCTGGCTGGATCTTCTTGAAACTTGGTCAATGTTATCACCTCAATTGGTAGATGTGCATGAAGGAAGGATTTTATGGTTCGTTGATTTTTGCCTGAGTTATGCCCCTTAAAAACTTAGTCTCTGGGGCTTATTGAAATTGCAGCCTTGTCAACGCAACTCCTCCTAAGTTTCTGGCTGGATCTTCTTGAAACTTGGTCAATGTTATCACCTCAATTGGTAGATGTGCATGAAGGAAGGATTTTATGGTTCGTCGATTTTTGCCTGAGTTACGCCCCTTAAAAACTTAGTCTCTGGAGCTTATTGAAATTGCAGGCTTGTCAACGCAACTCCTCCTAAGTTTCTGGCTGGATCTTCTTGAAACTTGGTCAATGTTATCACCTCAATTGGTAGATGTGCATGAAGGAAGGATTTTATGGTTCGTCGATTTTTGCCTGAGTTACGCCCCTTAAAAACTTAGTCTCTGGGGCTTATTGAAATTGCAAGCTTGTCAACACAACTCCTCCTAAGTTTCTGACTGGATCTTAATGAAACTTGGTCAATGTTATCACCTCAATTGGTAGATGTGCATGAAGGAAGGATTTTATGGTTCGTTGATTTTTGCCTGAGTTATGCCCCTTAAAAACTTAGTCTCTGGGGCTTATTGAAATTGCAGGCTTGTCAACACAACTCCTCCTAAGTTTCTGGCTGGATCTTAATGAAACTTGGTGGATGTTATCACCTCAATTGGTAGATGTGCATGAAGGAAGGATTTCATGGTTCATTGATTTTTGCCAGAATTATGCCCCCTTCAATCTTAGTCTCTGGGGCTTAATGATATTTCAGCCTCGTGAATGCAATTCCTTCCAGGTTTTTCACTGGATATTTATAAAAACCTTTTTGTGAACACAATTTTTTAAAGGTTTTTCAGTGAATATTTATAAATCCTTGTCAATGTCATTTTTTTGTCTCAAGTTTTATAAGTGGCGGCGTATATTGTGACGATGGCACTCTTGTTTACAATATACCGATGATTTTTTATGAAGGAAACATTACTCTTCATTATACAGTAATTCATGAATAAATTTATTAAAAGAATCGTAGAATATATTATTTTGAATGTGTGGTCCTTAACTTTTTTTGATGAGTATATTTAATGAAACATGGCAAATTGGAAAGTCATTACCATCTCTTATCTCTAGCTCAATTTACACAACATTCCCCTGTAAATTGTGATGTTGTTATTGCAGTTATCCACGATAGGTCGATGTGAATATGACAAGACATGTTCGTTACTTGTACAGTTGTTTGACGAGTCAGCTCAGCGGTATCAGGATATTGTCTCTTCAGGCACACAGGGGGCAGAAATAAATGTACAGGAAGGTAGGTACTAAAGTTGAATGGCAATGTATAAATGAGCTGGATCTGGAAGAGTCCTTAACCCTTTCCCAAGCAAGACCAGATTTTAGTGTCCCTAGAACAGACTTGCTAAAATATTGAGGCAAAGAAAGAAAATGCTGATAACCAACGTTTTCTCCATTGCCTCAATATTTTTGTACTATATTGTACCCAATTACTCTCTTCATCAACATGCATTTTGTCATTTGTAGCTGCTTTTAAATTGGACCACTCTAAAATTTTGTCGTTTTGGAAAGGATTAAAACACTTGAGTACAATATCAGCCTGTGATGAGCTTAAAGTGAGAAGTCTGGTTTGGTGTACAGGCAAATATATAAACTTGGCTTGTGGCTATTCTCAGGGTGACCCATAGCTTGGATTGGTACCATTTAGTGTGAACATTCTCGGGCTATCCTGGTCACACGGGCGTCAGTGTAATGTTTATTTAAGGTTTGAAGTGCAATTGTTATATTTCGGTTTCTATTGCTATTGTACTGTAACTTTGCACATGCTTCTGTGACCATTATATCACACGGTGGGTAACCCATGTGACTTTTGGAAAGCGGCCACACGGAAAAATCGCTCACTTCAAGGTATGCATCGTTTAATTTCTCAGCTTATACCATATTGATTTTTGTCGAGCCCGCTTGCGGTGAGCTCGACATAGTTGTCACAATGGCGGTTCGGTGTATGTGCGTTAGTGCGTGCGTTAGTGCGTGCGTTAGTGCGTGCGTCCGTCCGGATGGAGCTTGTCCGGGCCATAACTTCACCATGGATGGAGGGATTCAGAAATAACTTGGCACAAATGTCAAGCTCAGTAAGGCGGAGTGTCGCGTGCAAGAACCAGATTCCAAGCTCAAAGGTCAAGGTCAAACTTGGAGGTCAAATGTCAAAAATGAGAAGATTTTTGCTTGTCCGGGCCATAACTTCACCATGGATGGAGGGATTCAGAAATAACTTGGCACAAATGTCAAGCTCAGTAAGGCAGAGTGTCGCGTGCAAGAACCAGATTCCAAGCTCAAAGGTCAAGGTCAAACTTGGAGGTCAAATGTCAAAAATGAGATGATTTTTGCTTGTCCGGGCCATAACTTCACCATGGATGGAGGGATTCAGAAATAACTTGGCACAAATGTCAAGCTCAGTAAGGCGGAGTGTCGCGTGCAAAAACCAGATTCCAAGCTCAAAGGTCAAGGTCAAACTTGGAGGTCAAATGTCAAAAATGAGATGATTTTTGCTTGTCCGGGCCATAACTTCACCATGGATGGAGGGATTCAGAAATAACTTGGCACAAATGTCAAGCTCAGTAAGATGGAGTGTCGCGTGCAAGAACCAGATTCCAAGATGAAAGGTCAAGGTCAAACTTTGAGGTCAAATGTAAAAAATGAGTTGATTTTTGCTTGTCCGGGCCATTCCTTAACTTGGCACAAATGTCAAGCTCAGTAAGGCGGAGTGTCGCGTGCAAGAACCAGATTCCAAGCTCAAAGGTCAAGGTCAAACCAAACGCCATTGTAATGACAGCTGTAGACATAGGTATGGTCTTCTTTCTTCAAAATGAGCGGGCTCGACATGTTGCCCTTCGGCATCTAGTGATGAGATAAAGTGCACGGAACGCGCCTTTGAGAGAGCTATTCCCGGCTCTAAAACACTCTGCTCCAAATCTAGTGGTTTCTTCAAACATTCGAGCCAAAGTGTTTTTAAGTGCAAATCCAAAGTGGGAAGCGTTCACATGCACTGAAAAAAAACTTTCGCTTGAATGTTTGAAGAAACCATGGGATTCAGAGCAGAGTGAGTTACAAACGGGAATGGCCCTCTCAAATGCGGGTACAGTGCACTTTATCTTGTCAAAATCCGTAGCGTATAAGCTGAGAAATTAAACAAAACATACCTTGAAGCGGACGATCTTTTTGGTGTGAATGCTTCCCAAAAGTCACGTGAGTTACCCACTGTGTATCAGTCTGTAGACAAAGAGTTTTTACTCTGACAATTAGTTTAGTTGAATTTTATCTTTCAATTCTATTGATATTGAAAAAATTATATTTTGTTTGTATATTTGAAGGTCGGTTGACATGGTTAGTTTATATAATTGGTGCAGTAATTGGTGGTCGTGTAGCGTTTGCGAGTACAGACGAGCATGATGCCATGGATGGGGAACTTGTATGCAGGTAGGTGTGGATCAAATGATTTATATAAGTACATTTTAGAATAAAAGGATTAAAAAATAACCAAATTACAATCTTTGAAAATAAATGATTAACAGTACTTTTGAATAAGTACAAACTGAGATGCAAGGTTACAGAGCTGCCGATAAGAGGGAGGAATGGCTTTTCAAAAAGCAAAATATTTTTTCCTGATGTTCATCAAACCCTTTGTTATGGGTACTTATTGGAATGTCTCTGAGACCATTCAAATGAGAACCCACAACTTGGGGTTTGGATTTTAAATGATAACAAATCAGATCGTCTTAACCACCTGTAAATTGTTGCTCTGAAGGTAGAATGAAAATCTCAAATGCTAGAAGGGCCCTTTTTAGCTAGCCGGGACTTTATGTTCGGGGAGCTAATGTCACAGCCCTAGTGTTGCGTCGGTGTCTCTTCTTCAAAAACTTTAACCTGGTCTATATCACAGGCACTATTAGAGATACAGCCTTGATATGTCACACATGGATACCTCCTGCCAAGACCTTTTATGATTTGGGACCATGACATATCGATTTGACTTTGGAATTTGGTCTACTTTTAAAAAACTTTAACCTGACCTATATATCATGCACTATTACAGATAGAGCCTTGATATTTCACATACTTATATGGCATGCCATGACTTGACCTTGAGACTTTGACCTAGTGACCTTGACCTTAGACTTTGAACTTCTTTTTTTGTGGCAAGCTCTCGTATAGGCGAGTTATGTTCCAGATCCTGACTCAAATACTATGTATTGACTATTGTAGGGTATTACAGCTAATGAATCTGACAGACTCAAGGTTATCAGCGGGTGGTTGTGAAAAGTTAGATCTAGCAATACTCAGCTTCTTTGAACAGTTTAGAAAAATATATGTCGGAGATCAAGTGCAAAAATCATCCAAGGTAATGAGTTTTCATCGTGAACTTAGCCCTTCCCAAACAAAAATTTAGACTGTTCGGATTTAAAAGCTGCTTTAGAGGATATAATGTATGTTTATAAAGACAGATTTTGAGCAAGTAATGGTACAGAAAATACTGAGGAGACAGGAGAAAAGGCTGGTTTTCAACATTTTGTTCTTTTGACTCCATTTGTTCTATTGGGGATGTCAAAAGCAGGTCTTGTTTGCAAAAGAGTTAGCATTTTACTGATTACTGCTTAAAATGAATGAAAATTAATTGTTTGGATTTATTGAAGAGGGGAATATATTGTGATAATGTATCAGTCAATGATGAAATATAGGAAATTATGATTTTCAAATTTCGATTTTCAGTCAATTTTTATCTCCGAAATCACACTAAAAATGAAGCAAATTGATTAGATAAAACATTCATGTTTACTTCTTGTAATGTATTTGACAGGTCTACAGACGATTATCAGAGGTGTTAGGTTTAAATGATGAAAGCATGGTGTTAAGTGTATTTATAGGTAAAATGTAAGTAGTTTTTACAATGCTTCTTCTTTAACCCTTTCCCAAACAAGACCTGGTTCTGACGTCCCTGATACGTAAGGCTTAGGAAAATATTGAGGCAAAAGAAGAAACTGCTGATAACCAGCAGTTTCTCCTTTTGCCTCAATATTTTCTTTACTGTATTTTTACAAAATTCTTTATATGTATTTTTTCATCCGCAGTAACTGTCAAATAGAACCACCCTTAGATTTTGTTGTTTGAGAAAAGGTTAAGCTTCTCTTTGACTTTGTGATATCATACCATAATTATGTAATAATAATTTATGGGAAAAAATCCTTTTTTTTGCATAAGCAAATTGTTTTGATGAAATCTTAGTATACTTTAGACTCTGAATTATGCAATTTATCACTATGTCTTGAGCATAACTTATAAAGTAAAAAGAACCTTGAATAAGAATTCATTGAAAAGTAAATAAACTCTTGTAAACATATGTTAAAACTTATTTTCAGAATAACAAATTTGAAGTTTTGGGGCCGAAGTGAACAAATCATATCAAAGACACTACAGTTACTCAGTGATCTCTCTGTGGGCTACAGTAGTGTACGAAAACTAGTCAAACTAGAAGCTGTGCAATTTATGCTGAATAATCACACTGTAAGTGAAACTTCATATACATATAGAAGTGTTCTCCATAGCTCACTAAGAAGTATCTGGCCTGGGTTTGATCCTTAGCCGCATCGCACATCCTTTCTGACAATTGACCAGACGCCAATCGACAGATCGCTCCGCCCAACATAGAATCTAAGACAAACAATGGGGATGTGATCGTTAATAGGAAACGATTTTATCCAGTTAATCGTGACGTAAATTCGGATAAACAAAATAGTATTTCGTAGGTGTTGTTATAAAATCTCATAACTACGGCTTGATTTAAGCCGTAGTTACGAGATTTTATAACAACACCGACGGTTTATCAAAACATAACAGTAAACCTAGTCTATTGTTAGCACAGAATTCTTTGCCATTGGCATGTCGATTGTTTTGATTGTCAGTCGATTAATCGATACAATAACACGTGCAACGAAGAAAAATTGGGGCATGACATTTTTCTTATCGTCCATTGGCTAATCGATGTTTTTGATTGACAGTCGGCGTTTGGTCAATTATCTCCAACCAATGGTTGGATAATCCTTAACCTATGTGGGCGAGCAGCTGGGTGGTTGGAAAGGAAGTTTTGGTAGTGCAGGTGTGAAAAATGACAGGAATCGATAGTCACATTTAAAAGTTACTGATAAAAGGGCATTGCCGTCTCACAAACACATCTTGTTATAATTAATCTTAGGACTTCTTAAATAATCAGTCCACCCAGTACAAGAATACAGATTATCAGTTTTGTTCACAGAAATTATGTCTTTGTAGAAAACATAGTTTATACTAATTATATTTCATGTAAGCTTTTTGTAAACTGGTTGCTATAGAGACCCTTGATTGAATTTATTACAGAGTAATCATTTTCCATTCCTGGGTATAAATGCTGGTAACAGTCCAATGGCAGACATGCGATGTCGGACGACGTTTTACACGGCGCTGGGTAGACTGCTGATGGTGGATCTGGGGGAGGATGAGGAGAAGTTTGAACAGTTTATGATGCCTCTAGCAGGTATGGGAGTAATCGCTTTTCAAGATGCAATATTTCATTTATTATTCATCAAACCCTATCTTCGAGACAATTCAAATGAGTACCCACAACATAGGGTTTTGATTTAAGATAACAAACTAAGCATGTGATGTGGGATGTTTTACACGGTACTACAGTTGGCGCCACATCTTATGTTTTATGTTTATGTTTATATGATGTTCAATGTTCAATTACATTTGAACAAAATATAAACATGTGCAATGTGATGTGGCGCTAACTGTAGGTAGACTGCTGATGGTAGATCTGGGGGAGGATGAAGAGAAATTTGAACAGTTTATGATGCCTCTAGCAGATATCATATGATTAAATTTATTGGGGGCCACAATTGTTTACAATCCATATCTGTGCTCTAACTCAAGAACCTCTTGACCTATGGTACTTTCTCAGTGACAAGGGGCTAGTGGGGGGTGTATTTGTCTGTTTTGTGACAGTTCTAGTTTAATCCAACTTTGAGATTTGCTCCTTCTTGAAAAAAAACCCCTCAAAAACATTGAATGTAACTTACCTGTGACGGAATTATGGCCTGGAAGACTATTAAGTATCATGTCCTATAAAAATCATTTTTTGCAAGAGGGGCTAAAGCACAATGTTAGCAGTCCAGTTATTATCATTATACTATCAAGGCTGTTTTTTATGCCCCGTAAGATCGGGGGCATATTGTTTTACTCATGTCAGTTTTTTGGTCCTTCTGTCTATCAGAAAACCTAACATTGACTTTTTCGGGGGCATTCACATCTTGTTTCATATAGATAAATCCGTGATATACATGTGTCTTATACAATTGACACATTATTATGCCCCGGTATCGAGAGATCGGGGGCATATTCTTTTACTTGTGTCCATCTGTCTGTCTGTCTGTCTGTCCGTCCTTCCGTCTGTCTGAAAACTTAACATTTGCCTTTTCTCCAAAAGTATTTGCCATACAAAGCTCAAATTTGGTATGCAACTTCCTTTCAATGATATCTATCTGTTCCATGCAGTATGACATTTCTCAAGGTCATCCGTTTACCCTTATCAACCCTTTACTCCACGAAAACTTAACATTTTAGAAAAATGGCCATTTCGGGGGCATTTGTGTTTATCAAACACATCTTGTTTTATTTCCATATTTTCAGCATTTGATACTGTGAGCAATATGTTGGCAAGTGCAAATACGCCTATCAAGGTTGAAGAAGCAAAGGTAATATAACATTTCTTGTATACATCTTTTTTATACGCCCTAAGAGTTGTGTAATGTTATGATCCATCGGTCAATTAGCAACTTTTTGTGTGCGCAACTCGTACATAGTTTCAATTGGATTTAGATCAAACTTGCAACAAATAACCTCCATAGTGTCTACTTATGCATCCTGCTTACAGAATTAAGATAATGCTTTTTGTTCTCGAATTATCTTTCTTTGAATTGGAAAAAAATGCTTAATTTCACTGACAAGCCCCTCTTGGGTGTAAATGTCCTTGTACCACTCCAAAGCTCTGATTCCATATAATGTATACTTTAGTTTGAATGAATGTATTTTAACCACTTATAGTCAATGTTGTATTAGATAAAAAACACAGAACTTCATGTATTACAGAGAACGCTAATTGGCCTAGCAAGGGACTTGAGAGGTGTAGCGTTTGCATTCAACACAAAGACAAGTTACATGATGTTGTTTGATTGGTTATACCCAAACTACACGCCGGTACTACAACGTGCAATAGAGATATGGTACAGTGAACCCAGTGTCACTACACCAGTACTCAAACTCATGGCAGAACTAGCACAAAATAGGTGAGACACACCAGCGACCAGGGGCCATATTCACCAACAGTTCTAAATTAACCATTTCCCAAACAAGACCAGGCCCTGGTTTCTCGAAAAAACTTAAGTATATTCTCATGAGAATATGCTCAACTTCAAAGGGATACTCTCCAGCGTTGAAGGGTATTAGATTGAAGTTCACTTGCATATCGTGCGATTTGAGCACGGTGCTCAGATTTGAGCATGAGAAAATACTTAAGTTTTTTCGAGAAACCGGGGCCAGGCGCCAGTTTCTGGAAAAAACTTAAGTACATACTCATGAGAACATGCTCAACTTCAAAGGGATACTCGCCAAGGTTGAAGGGTATTCAATTGGAAGTTCACATGGATTTCGTGCGATTTGAGCATGGCGCTCAGATTTGAGCATGAGAACATATTTAAGTTTTTTCGAGAAACCATGGCCTGGTTTTGATGTCCCTAGAACAAATAGATTGAGAAAACATTGAGGCAAAAGAAGAAAATACTGATGATCAGCATTTTCTTCTTTTGCCTCAAAGTTTTCTGTGCTACATTGTACACATATTAAGTATTTATTTACACATATTTTGCCATCTGCAGCAGCTTTTAAATTGGAACAATTCAAAATTTGGCCGTCTGGTAATGGGTTATTAGTCCCCCACCGGTTACCGGTTGGGGGACTATAGGTTTGCTCGATTCCGTCTGTCTGTCCATCCGTCCGTCACACTTTTGTCCGGGCTATATCTTCTAAACCATATGTGCTAGCAACTTCAAACTTGGTACACTTATAGATCTCATTGAGGAGAAGTGTCATGTTCAAGAACCGTTACTCTGCCACGCCCACTTTTTGAGTTATTGCCCTTTGTTGTTTTTACCCTTACATTCTTGTCCAGAAAATATCTCCTAAACTATGTGTGCTAGCAACTTCAAACTTTGTATACTTATAGATCTCATTGAGGAGAAGTGTCATGTTCAAGAACCGTTACTCTGCCATGCCCACCTTTTGAGTTATTGCCCTTTGTTGTTTTTACCCTTACTTTCTTGTCCGGAACATATCTCCTAAACTATGTGTGCTAGCAACTTCAAACTTTGTACACTTATAGATCTCATTGAGGAGAAGTGTCATGTTCAAGAACCATAACTCTGCCACGCCCACTTTTTGAGTTATTGCCCTTTGATGTTTTTAGCCTTACATTCTTGTCCGGATCATATCTCCTAAATTATAAGTGCTAGCAACTTCAAACTTTGAACACTGATAGATATTATCGAGGACAAGTGTCATGTACAAGAACTGTTACTCTGCCATGTCCACTTTTTGAGTTATTGCCCTTTGTTGTTTTTAGTCTTACATTCTTGTCCGGATCATATCTCCTAAACTATAATTGCTAGCAACTTCAAACTTTGTACACTTATAGATCTCATTGAGGACAAGTGTCATATACATGAACTGTTACTCTGCCACACCCACTTTTTGAGTTATTGCCCTTTGTTGTTTTTACCATTACATTTTTGTCCGGAACATATCTTCTAAACCATAAGTGCTAGCAACTTCAAACTTGCTACACTTATAGATATCATTGAGGACAAGTGTCATGTACAAGAACTGTCACTCTGCCATGTCCACTTTTTGACTTATTGCCCTTTGTTGTTTCTATCCTTACATTTTTGTCCCGAACTTATCTCCTAACCATAAGTCCTAGCAACTTCAAATTTTATACACTGGTAGATCTTATTTAGAAGAAGTGTAATGCACAAGAACTGTTACTCTGCCACATCCACTTTTTTAGTTATTGTCCGTTGTTGTTTTTATCCTTACATTTTTGTCCAGACCATATCTCCTGAGCCATCAGTGCTAGCAACTTCAAACTTGGTACACTTATAGATCTCATTGAGGACAAGTGTCATGTACAAGAATCATTCTTCTCCGCCCACTTTTGGAGCTATTGCCCTTAGTTGTTTTTACCCTTATATTTTTGTTTGGGACATTTTGTCCAAAACCTAATGTGCTAGCAACTTCAAATTTCGTATACAGTTATAGATCTAGTAAGTAGGAGATATATTATAAGAAAGGATTTTTTGTTATCCGGTGGGGGACTCCTGTATTGCATCGCAATACAACATGCACTTGTTTGTCTTATTCTAGATTACATTAAAAACAAGTCATCTGATTGACAAGACGTTTGATTGATTGATTGTTGAGTAAATTTATAGTCATGATATTAATTAGACAGATTGATGAATACCACTCTAGTACTTATAGTCTGTGATAAGCGGTAATCAGTGTGCATTTGAGTATTAAGAATGCCAACAACGCAAATCAGAGAAACAATTTCCCGGTAATGATGAAACTGCTTGTTGGCATATCTGTAGACGCGTCGTATTTCTGTGACGTCACGTCAAAAACAACGATAATAAATAACAAAATTGAGATAAACAGTCGATTACAGGGATATTGTGCAGAAAAAGTACAAGAAAATAACTCAAATCCTCTGATATAATTGTTTTAGAGAAAACGCATCATTTTGTAAACATGTTAAATGCGTTTTGGTATTCAGACGTCACACTGACGTCAAATTACAAACATACATGTTTACTGCTTATATGAATAGTTTTAGCAATTTTCTGTTCATGATCTTACACAATAAAGGTAAAATCATGAAAAAACTATAACAAGAGTCACAACTTATGATTACGTCAAAAGATAAATAACGTCGATGATAGGTCAATTTTATCTAATACATATATTCACTGCATTACGTTTGCAAAGTGAAAAACCACTTAAACTTTAACCTTTTATCTTTGCTCTGACGCCTAAACGTCAAAAACGTGATTGTAACGTCGTTACTGATAATCTTATAATTTACATTAAAACATCCGGATGATAAATAATCGAGAAATAAGTACACGAACATTAAAAAGTTTAAACGTATACGGTTTGTTGTTCACTTTTAAAGTTTGATTTAGGTATTTACCGTAATGTGGAATATTTATTCCACTTAACTTTGTTTCATCTCATTTATTTGATTTTCCTCTATTATAAGTTTAAAGTTGTGTGGGAAAATGTAATATACTTTATTTTGAAAGACTTTTCCCTACTTGTTAGGGCTTTTCAAAATAAAAAAGAAATAATTATCCTAAAAATATAATACTAGTCTTGTAGATTTCGATTATGTCAAGGTTGACCTTTCATTTTTCTAGGCGTAAATGAATTGTGGCGTACAACTATGAATGAAAATAGAATACCCAATTACCCATCGAGTAAGAAGAGATTAGACAACGATTCTTAGATTCTTTGCTCGTTCTTGCACAGTCTTTTTGTAGCACCACTGTATTACTGTTTGTGTCAAGAAGCTTTATTCTTTTAACATAAATATCTGTCACAAAACATGCTGAAACGTTGAGCAATTTCAGGTTTTGTCCCTATACTGGGACATGGTATCAACACCATAAAGTAAAATTTTACAAAAATCTTTTGTTGCTTCACTTACTAGAATTTCATCTAGAATTTGACATGATACAATTGCTCCATTGGGTAAATATCCTTGGCTTCTTTGACAGATAATCTTCTTTCCATTATATTTACAATACAAAAACTAATACACACGCGTATCAATTTCACCCACAATAACGTACGTAATGTGCGTCTTTGTACAACAACCATTTCCCCGTAAACTATTTTGTATGTAAGAACTAAATACTTATGTAATTGAATACTAAACATACAAACATATACACTAGATACAGAATATTTGGGATTCAATACATGTACATTCACATGAGGACATTTTTGACTAACAAAATAACCATAATTTATACTCGTCTTCTCAGACAAATGATTGAAATTTGCCCTCGTGATTCCAGACGACACAAAATTACACCATATGTTCAAAACTCTTTTGATTGTGTTAATTCAATTCGCAGAAAGGAATGTTACAACTGTCAATAACAAGAGCTATCCGAAGACAGCGTGCTCGACTTTCTAAGTTGCTTATTATAAAGGGAGCATAACTCCAAATATAGTGGAGCCAGGGTCATGGGCCCGGGTAGTAAGGTAGAGGATGTGATGGTGAATAAGTATTCCAAGTTTGGGTTGAATCCCTTTGATGGAAGTTATTGATGTTTGAAACAACTTTAACCTTTGTTGCAACGCCGACGCCAACGCCGACGCCCGGGTGACAGTATAAACTCTCATTTTCTTCGAAAAGTCGAGCTAAAAAGAAGTAGGTTTTGGAAAATTGAAATACCATGATTTACCCCACCCACTCCTTTTCTTTTTTTTCCGTAGTCGTCAGCAATTCAAACGTGTCATTCATTTTTTTGTTTTTCTCTATTGATTGGTATCTGCAAAAAACCCATGTAACTTAAAATCAGTAAAAATGCATTTTCTGAAGCTCTACGACGATTTAGAGCTTTTTAAGCTTTACTCATATAACATCCTGGCATTCGATGATAAATGACAAAACATTCTGAAAATTATTCTAATTGATAATATTAATTCACATATAAACTTTTATAAAGATATGGTAATTATTTCAATAGTTATAGTCATTTGTAATTTGGCGCTTTAGAACTTTCGATCAGTATAGCACACACACACGTGGGTCAAGTGCATACACGGCTCGTGAAATATATGAAATCGATATTTATCTACCCGGTAAATCGTCGAAGACGTCCGATCAATAAAGTAATAACAACTACAACACCCACACGATAAAAATCAATTGTCAAGATAGATTTCAAGTAGTGCAAAAGTAAAGAACGTTGAATATGTCAGTATTTGTCTCAATATTGTTAACTACGGCATATCTATGCATCATACATGTATGGGTTGTTCATTTCAAAGCGTTTTATATGTCTGTCTAGATATCTGTTAATAGAAACACACAAAAACAAAAAACATCATTTTCATATGTATCACTAAACTCGGTTTGCAATTTAGCAAACTGACATTACGTAATCGGCGGAATACGACGTAATGACGCATTTCCAGATATGCCAACAAGTGAAAGTTCAGATATTGATGCACACAACTGCAGTTGTTGGCATGCTTAATACTCTAATGCACACGGGACGTGATTTCCGGACATACCATCACAGACTATTAAACTGATGGCAGAAATAGCACAATTTAGGTGAGACATAGTAGACAGTCAAATATGTTAACTGTCCCTCTAACAAGTGACAAGTTTAATGGAATTCTAGAATGGTTAAGAAAATTTGATAGTCATGTACTAGTATCAGGCGGTTTCAGTTATACCAGTTCATACTTGCCTCTCCAGTCTTTTGGATGAGACTTTAAACCTGAGGTCCTGTCTCCATATGACCTTGTTGTTGAGTGGAATGTAAAACTTCAATTAATCAACCACATGATGGCACTTTTTGACGCCCCACAAGATAAAGGTTTTGGAAGACAATGACTGTGGAAAATTAAGAAAACACTCGTGGCAAGCAATTTTCCATCAAGTTTTTCACTCTAAAAGAAATTTTAAAATTTCATCACACAAAAAATGTTGTCTGCAACATCTTAGAATTAGAATAGTCTGAAATTTTGCCATCTGGCAATGGGTTAATATGTTAACCTTTGTCATGCTAAATCTAAATAAGCAGGCAGTATAGAATAAAGCCAGACTGCACTTATGTGAAGGCTGGTCTTGTTCTATTCTGCCTGCCAAAGTGAATGGAATATTCAGGGATCAGCATGACCAGGGTTAACCCTTTACCAAACAGCAAAAATTAAGACTGTTTTGGTGTTGAAGCTTCTTCGAATGACAAAATAGGTGTTTATAAAGATGGGATTTGCATACATTAAAGTACAGAAAATATTGAGGCAAAAGAAGAAACTGCTGGTTATCAGCAGTTTCTTCTTTTGTCTCAATGTTTTACCAAGCCGTATCTAATAGGGACGTCAAAACCAGGTCTTGTTTGGGAAAAGGTTAATTTTATGAAAAAAAAAAACAATTGTATTTGACAGATCTCAGAGACTACAGTTTGATGTCTCATCACCCAACGGTATATTGTTGTTCAGGGAAGTTAGTAAAATGATAGTCACTTATGGTGAGTAAATTACTTTTCTTATGAATAAGACCCAACTGTATTAACCCTCTCCCAAACAGCAAAATTAGAACCTATTCAAATTTAAAAGATTTGTTGGCAGCAATATTTATATGACTGTCAGAATGGAAATTCACTTTGGGTGAACTCAAAAGCCTTTTTACTTTGCTGCATCGAAAGGTGGAACTGTTTGGGAAAGAGTTATGCTTCGATAAAACTTTCTTGTTACAAGCTTTTGATCTATTCAAAAGAGGTGTGTGACATATAAATTTTTCATCTTTTTCAAAAGAAAGAGGCATGTTTGTACAAATATCACAAAACTTCCTGGGCATTGATGGCATTTAGAACACTGATTGAATAAGTCATATAGCAAGCATTACTTCATATTTATGTGTTAAAATGATCCCAAACATATGATATTGTAATTATTTATAGGTTGAAATTGAATACAATTCATATGGTCTGGTAGGTCATGGTATATAACTCATTGCCATAACCAGATTGCTTTAGAAAACATGGAAAATGAAAAAAAAAGTTTATGACAGACACTTTCTTCATTGCCCATGTTTTTTTACACAGAAAGATCAAATAAGGTGAAATCTCATTCATTCTAAATTGTCATCTGTATTATCTTTGAATTTAGACCAGTCTAAAACTTTGCAGTATAAGAAATATATATGTGACCCCTCACACTAAAAGGGGCCTTATCACAAGTCAACATATTCACATTTTGACAATTCTGTCAGACTCAGTACAGGCCAACCAGATACTGTATGTGAAGAATGAGCATATAGTATGATAGGGAAACATTCCAGATTTAGAAAATTACATCCAAGTGAAAATTGTCGGCCTTAGTCTGGCTGTACGGACTGCGCAGACTGACTAGGGTCAATATTTTTCACAATTCCTATAAGGTCCCTTTCAGTTTGATGGGTCACATATATAAGAAAGCTGTACATATTTCTATTGCAGGGTCCAGGGTTCTAACACTCGGTGAAATCCCAAAGGATCGAATTTATCCAATGAAATATCCTTTACATAGTGGCATATACACAATATGTTGATGCTTTTCAACAAAAACCTTGTAACTGCAGCTTGTTTTAAGCTGCAGTTATGAGGTTTTCATTGAAAAGTATGGCTATACTTTTGGGACTTAATTTCAGAGAAAAGAAATGTTACCTTGAAACTTGTGATCATTGCTTAATTAGAATATCCGTTTTCAAAACAAAACCTTGTTATAATGCCCTTAAGATAATTGGCGGGGAGAAAACATTGAGCCAAGATAATAAAATGCTAATGAATATCATTTTCTGCTATTGTTGCATATCCTGTGCTATATCATAGTAGTACACAAATTCAATTTTTACCAACATCCATTGTTTTGATAAGGTTAAGAGCAGCTTAGATAAGGTTAGAGCAGTATTTGAAAATAATTTAAACAGATATTCTCGCTATTTTGTTTGAGTTTAAAAGATTATACATCCTTAACCTGTTGTTCACATTAAAAGGTATCTCAATATGTTTTTCGATGTTGCGGGCTGCTCTATGTGGGAACTATGTCAACTTTGGTGTGTTTCGACTTTACGGGGACGATGCACTAGATAACGCCCTGGCGATGTTTGTTAAATTATTGTTATCCATATCACAAAATGACTTACTGGTAAGTCTATGATCGAAATTTTGTTTAAAACCCATTCCCAAACAGTGCCCTACAAGAATACATGATAAAGGCTTTGGAAAACATTGTGGAAAATAAAGAAATTGCTTTTGACAAGCAATTTCTTTATTTTCCACAATATTTTCTTCCCAGAAAGACCAAAATGTTACATTGCATCTACTCAAAGTTGTCGTCTGCAACATCTTTGATTTTGGACCAGACTAAAAAATTTTGGTAATAGGTCAATTCATTTCCTCATTATGGCACTTTTTGATGCCCCCTATGAAAAGGTTGGGGGAAAATTGGAAAACGAAGAAATTGGTTGCCTTATGCAATTTCTTCATTTCTCACAATTTCTGATCAACTTGAAAATTTAATGTTGTCTGTAATATCTTTTTAATTTGGATATGTCTAATATATTGCTCTGTTGGAATGGCATAAAGTGTCATACTTTTTAGCGAGCCGGGACTTTATGTCCGGGGAGCTGATGTCACAGCCCTAGTGTCAGCGTCAGCGTCGGCGTCGCGTCTTCAAAAACTTTAACCTGGTCTATATCTCAGGCACTGTTAGAGATACAGCCTTGATACTTCACACATGGATACTTCCTGGCAAGACCTTTCATTTGGGACCATGACCTTTGACCTAGTGACCTTGACCTTGGAGTTTGACCTACTTTTAAAAAACTTTAACCTGGCCTATATCTCATGCACTATTACAGATAGAGCCTTGATATTTCACATATGGATACCTCGTGTCATGACCTTGACCTAGTGACCTTTGACCTTGGAGTTCTTTTTTGTGACAAGCTCTCGTATAGGCGAGCTACGTTGTCCGCGGACAACTCTTGTTAGCTTATTTCACAACATAAAATATTGTTATGCCCCTTTTCGAAGAAAAAGATGCCCACTTTCGAAGAAAAAGGGGGTATATTGTTTTGCAAGTGTCGGTCGGTCGATCTGTAGGTCGGTCGGTCGGTCTGTCCCGTAGACAAAACCTTGTCCAGAGCATAACTTGAAAAGTATTAAAGGTAGAATCATGAAACTTTACAGGTGGATAGATCTCATTATGGAGAGGTGCAGTGCACAAGAACCGTAACTCTGCCGATCAACTTTTTTGAGTTATTGCCCTTTGTTGATTTTATAACTTGATTCTTGTCCGAAGCATAACTCATGGACACATCTTACCAAGTCAGGGGTTGAAAAATCCACTCGCCCGCTCGCATTGGCGAGTTGAAAATGCCGTAGGACGAGTAGATTTGGGGACGAACTAGTCCGACGGGGCGAGTGCAAATTTAGGACTTGAATCACACTGATTGAGGGGAAAAAAATAAAAGATCGAAAAGAAAGTATTTATTTCAAACTTCATATCAGAAACAATAATATTCGCTGTAAAATAAGACCTTTCCCTGTTTATGTCGATCAATCCCGAAAGTAAAACTAAACAAGGAAACTAGAGTAAATCTGTGTTACTCATATGCGATGAATTGAGCGAGATCAAAGACGCCGCAAACACAGTCAATTGATGACGTAGTTATTCCAGTTTCAATATAATCACGTGATTTTTCCGCAACCAAATAAGGTTACGTTGTACTATGATTTGTTTACAAAAGTCGCGCGTGCCAAAAAGCGCGGGAAAATGGGATGAAGCAATGAAAACAAAACGCTATCTATGTAGTAAATACACCGACCTTAAATGGTTTTAACACGCACACGTTGTCTCTCTGTTATGCTGCCTCGCGATTACACAAAGAAATTCTTTCCCATTTACCGGGTACATTGTAGTTGTACATATTAACCCTTTCCCAAACAAGACCTGGTTTTGACGTCCCTAATAGAAAAGGCTTGGGAAAATATTAAAACAAAAGAAAAAACTGCTGATAACCAGCAGTTTCTCCTTTTGTCTCAATATTTTCTATGCCATATTTTACACAAATTCTATCTTTAATAACTTTCATTTTGTCATTTGTGAAAGTTTTTGAAGCGGATCACCCTAAAATTTGGCTGTTTGGGAAAGGGTTAAACTGACCACGTGTGCTTCCTCGACCATTTCGACAGCTAATCTATCTTTTGAATTAAATAAAAAGTAAGTGTTTACAGTAATGTTGAATTGGCGATTGATTTATGGTTTAAAGATGGAGTCAAATCTTCAGGAGCCACATTGGATTTATTGACCATCTTTTTATGCTCCCCCAAGGGAGAGCATATAGTCGCCGCTTCGTCTGTCCGTCCGTCTGTCCGTCCGTCATTCCGTCCGTCCGTCCGTCCGAAGCGATTTCTCTATAACCCTTGGGCCAAATCAAATGAAACTTACCATGTGAACTCCCTATGACATAATGCCGATGTACTTTTCCCAGTTTTTGGATTTGAGGCCTCGTCATGGGAAAAGGGGACTTAAGGTCAAATACACTTTTTCTCTATATTCTCATAGTCTAATGGTCAGAATTTGATGAAATTTCATATTTGAGTAGCAAATCAGATGCCCTTGACAATAAACTACTTGAAATTTGCGTTTAAAAAGTATGTCATGGAAAAAGGGGGCGTAACGTTTGTTAGCTTAATCTTAGCTCTGCATGGCATACATTTATTGTGACAATGCCTTAATCGGGGAGCATTGTCCGTCTCTGACGGCTCTTGTTTAATAAAATTGTTGCCTTATTCGCCTATGACTTTTGAAGTGGCGATCGCCAGCACGAGCCCTGTCTCATTTATACTGAAGAAACTTTATTTGTAGAGTCAAAGAGTTGTTGTTGTTTATCTATTTATAAGGCACTCATTCGCTGCCTATGACCTCACGGTGCTCAATAAATAACACTTGTGCATAAAAAATACTCTGTGCAATACTCATGTGACATTTGCGCATGTGTATCCATGCACAAAGAATGCCGGTCCGATTCACCAGACCTTCATAGTCAAGAAACACAATGCATTGCTTCTGAAGGTTTGTCGCTACAGTCACAATGTATGTATTTTGATTCCAAGATACACATACATGTGTAAATACAGGGACTGATAACAGTCTACCTTCTCCCCTGATCTCATCCACGGCAAATTCGTTCAAACTCTTGGCGATATTTGAACATAATCCCGACGATATAGGCAAATCAGTTTAGCGTGGAAAAACCCATACTGACTGAAATGTTCACCTATATGTACATGCTATATTTTCTGTTATTTTGTTTTTATTTTCAATTAAAAGACTGATCTTTTCTGGCTTTCTCCATGAAATACTAAAATGTCAGTTTTCATACATTGTTGTATTTGATGACTTAGATCTATATATCATGTTACATTAGTATAAACCAATTTTTGGTTAGTGACAGTCTTAAATGTTTTAACTATATCCTACGTCTGGCTTAGCCAGGAAATATGGCAGTCCATCACTTTCCTGGCCTTACCAACCTTTGTTTGTATTACCTCAGGATCTGTTTAGCTTGGAAATTGGAATGCCCATGCTGACAGTACCTAATTTTCAACTATTTATTAGTCCCCTACCGGTGTTCACACCGGAGGGGACTATAGGTTTGCCCTCTGTCTGTCCGTCCGTCTGTCCGTCCGTCTGTCTGTCTGTCCGCTCAAATCTGGATCCCGCGATAACTTAATAACTAAGCAAGCGTTTTTGATGAAAGTTGGTATATGACTAGATGGCAATGTGTAGATTATGCACATCATTTTATTATACCCCCCAAATTCAATTTGGGGGGTATATAGGAGTCAGCTTGTCCGTTGGTCTGTCTGTCTGTCTGTCGGTCTGTCTGTCTGTTGGTCCGTCTGTTGGTTTTTTGTCCGCTCTATTTCTCCTAAACCACAAGTCCAATTTTATTCAAACCTCACATGTAAGCTCAATACCAAGTTGAGATGTGCATATTACATTTTGGTCACGGTCCAATGATTTTTCACGGAGTTATGGCCCTTGAGTGAAATTTCTTGTCCGCTCAATATCTCGGTAACTAATGGATGGATTTCAAAAAAATTTTACAGTTATGCTTAGTAGCTCTCAAATATGTGCATATCAAATTTTGGTGATGGTTCATTGATTTTTGACTGAGTTATGGCCCTTTGCTGAAAATTGCCATTTTACGCAAAATCAATGTGTGTTGATCGGTTTTTCAATTTTTTGTCCACTCTATTTCTCATAAACTATTGGACCAATTTTGTTCAAACTTCACATGTGAACTCATTACTAAGTTGAGATGTGCATACTAAAAAAAATTTCACGGTCCATTGATTTTTGACGGAGTTACGGCCCTTGAGTGAATTTTCTTGTCCGCTCAATTTCTCGGAAACTAAAGGACGGATTTCAAAAAAACTTTACAGTTATGCTTAGTAGCTCTCAAATATGTGCATATCAAATTTTGGTGATGATTCATTGATTTTTGACTGAGTTATGGCCCTTTGCTGAAAATTGCCATTTTACGCAAAATCAATGTGTGTTGATCGGTTTTTCAATTTTTTGTCCACTCTATTTCTCATAAACTATTGGACCAATTTTGTTCAAACATCACATGTGAACTCATTACTAAGTTGAGATGTGCAAACTAAATTTTTTTCACGGTCCATTGATTTTTGACGGAGTTACGGCCCTTGAGTGAATTTTCTTGTCCACTTTATTTCTTGGAAACTAATGGACGGATTTCAAAAAAAACTTTACAGTTATGCTTAGTAGCTCTCAAATATGTGCATATCAAATTTTGGTGATGATTCATTGATTTTTGACTGAGTTATGCCCCTTTGCTGAAAATTGCCATTTAACGCAAAATCAATGTGTGTTGATCGTTTTTTCAATTTTTTGTCCACTCTATTTCTCGTAAACTATTGGACCAATTTTGTTCAAACTTCACATGTGAACTCATTACTAAGTTGAAATGTGCATACTAAAACATTTTTCAAGGTCCATTGATTTTTGACTGAGTTACGGCCCTTGAGTGAATTTTCTTGTCCGCTCAATTTCTCGGACACTAAGGAACGGATTTCAAAAAAACTTTACAGTTATGCTTAGTAGCTCTCAAATATGTGCATATTAAATTTTGGTGATGATTCATTGATTTTTGACTGAGTTATGGCCCTTTGCTGAAAATTGCCATTTAACGCAAAATCAATGCGTGTTGATCGTTTTTTCAATTTTTTGTCCACTCTATTTCTCGTAAACTATTGGACCAATTTTGTTCAAACTTCACATGTGAACTCATTACTAAGTTGAAATGTGCATACTAAAAAATTTTTCACGGTCCATTGATTTTTGACTGAGTTACGGCCCTTGAGTGAATTTTCTTGTCCGCTCAATTTCTCGGACACTAAGGAACGGATTTCAAAAAAACTTTACAGTTATGCTTAGTAGCTCTCAAATATGTGCATATTAAATTTTGGTGATGATTCATTGATTTTTGACTGAGTTATGGCCCTTTGCTGAAAATTGCCATTTAACGCAAAATCAATGCGTGTTGATCGTTTTTTCAATTTTTTGTCCACTCTATTTCTCGTAAACTATTGGACCAATTTTGTTCAAACTTCACATGTGAACTCATTACTAAGTTGAAATGTGCATACTAAAAAATTTTTCACGGTCCATTGATTTTTGACTGAGTTACGGCCCTTGAGTGAATTTTCTTGTCCGCTCAATTTCTCGGACACTAAGGAACGGATTTCAAAAAAACTTTACAGTTATGCTTAGTAGCTCTCAAATATGTGCATATCAAATTTTGGTGATGATTCATTGATTTTTGACTGAGTTATGGCCCTTTGCTGAAAATTGCCATTTTACGCAAAATCAATGTGTGTTGATCGGTTTTTCAATTTTTTGTCCACTCTATTTCTCATAAACTATTGGACCAATTTTGTTCCAACTTTACATGTGAACTCATTACTAAGTTGAGATGTGCATACTAAAAAAATTATCACAGTCCATTGATTTTTGACGGAGTTACGGCCCTTGAGTGAATTTTCTTGTCCGCTCAATTTCTCAGAAACTAATGGACGGATTTCAAAAAAACTTTACAGTTATGCTTAGTAGCTCTCAAATATGTGCATATTAAATTTTGGTGATGATTCATTGATTTTTGACTGAGTTATGGCCCTTTGCTGAAAATTGCCATTTTACGCAAAATCAATGTGTGTTGATCGGTTTTTCAATTTTTTGTCCACTCTAATTCTCATAAACTATTAAACCAATTTTGTTCAAACATCACATGTGAACTCATTACTAAGTTGAGATGTGCATACTAAAATTTTTTCACGGTCCATTTGATTTTTGACGGAGTTACGGCCCTTGAGTGAATTTTCTTGTCCACTTTATTTCTTGGAAACTAATGGACGGATTTCACAAAAACTTTACAGTTATGCTTAGTAGCTCTCAAATATGTGCATATCAAATTTTGGTGATGATTCATTGATTTTTGACTGAGTTATGCCCCTTTGCTGAAAATTGCCATTTAACGCAAAATCAATGTGTGTTGATCGTTTTTTCAATTTTTTGTCCACTCTATTTCTCATAAACTATTGGACCAATTTTGTTCAAACATCACATGTGAACTCATTACTAAGTTGAAATGTGCATACTAAAAACTTTTTCACGGTCCATTGATTTTTGACAGAGTTACGGCCCTTGAGTGAATTTTCTTGTCCGCTCAATTTCTTGGACACTAAAGAACAGATTTCAAAAAAACTTTACAGTTATGCTTAGTAGCTCTCAAATATGTGCATATAAAATTTTGGTGATGATTCATTGATTTTTGACTGAGTTAAGGCCCTTTGCTGAAAATTGCCATTTTATGCAAAATCAATGTGTGTTGATCGGTTTTTCAATTTTTTGTCCACTCTATTTCTCGTAAACTATTGGACCAATTTTGTTCAAACTTCACATGTGAACTCATTACTAAGTTGAAATGTGCATACTAAAAAAAAATTCACGGTCCATTGATTTTTGACGGAGTTATGGCCCTTGAGTGAATTTTCTTGTCCGCTCAATTTCTCGAAAACTAAAGGACGGATTTCAAAAAAAACTTTACAGTTATGCTAAATAGCTCTCAAATATGTGCATATTAAATTTTGGTGATGATTCATTGATTTTTGAGTGAGTTATGGCCCTTTGCTGAAAATTGCCATTTTACGCAAAGTCAATGTGTGTTGATCGGTTTTTCAATTTTTTGTCCACTCTATTTCTCATAAACTATTAGACCAATTTTGTTCAAACATCACATGTAAACTCATTACTAAGTTGAGATGTGCATACTAAATTTTTTTTTACGGACCATTGATTTTTGACGGAGTTACGGCCCTTGAGTGAATTTTCTTGTCCACTCAATTACTTGGAAACTAATGGACGGATTTCAAAAAAACTTTACAGTTATGCTTAGTAGCTCTCAAATATGTACATATCAAATTTTGGTGATGATTCATTGATTTTTGACTGAGTTATGGCCCTTTGCTGAAAATTGCCATTTAACGCAAAATCAATGTGTGTTGATCGGTTTCTCAATTTTTTGTCCACTCTATTTCTCATAAACTATTGGACCAATTTTGTTCAAACTTCACATGTGAACTCATTACTAAGTTGAGCACATGTGAACTCATTACTAAGTTGAGATGTGCATACTAAAAAAATTTTCACGGTCCATTGATTTTTGACGGAGTTACGGCCCTTGAGTGAATTTTCATGTCCGCTCAATTTCTCGGAAACTAAAGGACGGATTTCAAAAAAACTTTACAGTTATGCTTAGTAGCTCTCAAATATGTGCATATTAAATTTTGGTGATGATTCATTGATTTTTGACTGAGTTATGGCCCTTTGCTGAAAATTGCCATTTTACACAAAATCAATATGTGTTGATCGGTTTTTCAATTTTTTGTCCACTCTATTTCTCATAAACTATTAGACCAATTTTGTTCAAACATCACATGTGAACTCATTACTAAGTTGAGATGTGCATACTAAGTTTTTTTCACGGTCCATTGATTTTTGACAGAGTTATGGCCCTTGAGTGAATTTTCTTGTCCACACAATTTCTTGGAAACTAATGGACGGATTTCAAAAAAAAACTTTACAGTAATGCTTAGTAGCTCTCAAATATGTGCATATCAAATTTTGGTGATGATTCATTGATTTTTGACTGAGTTATGGCCCTTTGCTGAAAATTGCCATTTAACGCAAAATCAATGTAGGTTGATCGGTTTCTCAATTTTTTGTCCACTCTATTTCTCATAAACTATTGGACCAATTTTGTTCAAACATCACTTGTGAACTCATTACTAAGTTGAGATGTGCATACTAAAAAAATTTTCACGGTCCATAGATTTTTGACGGAGTTACGGCCCTTGAGTGAATTTTCTTGTCCGCTCAATTTCAAAAAGACTTTAGAGTTATGCTTAGTAGCTCTCAAATATGTGCATATTAAATTCTTGTGATGTTTCATCGATTTTTGACTGAGTTATGGCCTTTTGCTGAAAATTGCCATTTTACGCGAAATCAATGCGTGTTTATCAGTTTTTCAATTTTTTGTCCACTCTATTTCTCATAAACTTCTGAATCAATTTTGTTCAAACTTCACATGTGAACTCATTACCACGTTGAGATGTGCATATTATATCTTGGCCATGGTCCATTGATTTTTGACGGAGTTACGGTCCTTGAGTGAATTTTCTTGTCCGCTCAATTTCTCGAAAACTAATGGATGGATTTAAAAAAAAAAATTACAGTTATGCTTAGTGGCTCTCAAATATGTGCATATAAAATTTTGGTGATGATTCATTGATTTTTGAATGAGTTATGGCCTTTTGCTGAAAATTGCCATTTTACGCAAAATTAATGTGTGTTGATTGTTTTTTTCAATTTTTTGTCCACTCTATTTCTCATAAACTGCTGGACCAATTTTATTCAAACTTCACATGTGAACTCATTACTAAGTGTAGATGTGCATATTTTATTTTGGTCATGGTCCATTGATTTTTGACCGAATTATGGCCCTTGAGTGAATTTTCTTGTACGTTCAATTTCTAGAAAAGTGATAGATGGATTTCAAAGATATTTTACAGTAATTCTTAGTAGCTCTCAAGTATGTGCATACCAAATATTTGTAATGGTTCATTGATTTTTGACTGAGTTATGGCCCTTTGTTGAAAATTGGCATTTTTCGCAACATTAACATGTGTTGATCAGTTTGTTGATTTTTTGTCTGCTTTATTTCTCCTTAACTACTGGACGAATTTTGTTCAAAGTTCACATGTAAACTTATTACAAAGTGAAGATTTGCATCTTCTATTTTGGTCATGGTCTATTGATTTTTCACAGAGTTATGGCCTTTGAGTGAATTTTCTTGTTTTTCAAAGGGTTATGGCCTTTGAGTGAATTTTCTTGTCCGCTCAATTTCTCGGCAATTAATGGATGGATTTCAAAAAAACTTTACAGTTATGCTCAGTAGCTGTCAAATATGTGCATATCAAATTTTGGTTATGGTTCATTGATTTATGACAGAATTATGGTCCTTTGTTGAAAATAAGCAATGTTTGCAACATTAACTTTTGTTGGTCAGTCTGTTTTTTTGTTTGCTCTTTTTCTCAATTGATCATTGCACAGTTCATAGGAAATGTACATCTCAAAATGCGCAAACACAGCGCTTTTGGGGGGTATGATCACTTTCAGTGATATTCTAGTTTTTGTTTTTCGACTTAAGGACGTTCGCGCCTATGCACGTCAAAAAGGGCGGTCTCTCAGACATGCATTATATTCAGACATATTTTAGATAAATATTTCCTGACATTGTTTCTGCATTTATTTTTCCGATAAATCACCTGTCCTTTAAGTTACAACGCCACCTAGCGGCATACCGTAAAACGTCAGTTTTTCGACGTTTACGACCTATAATATTCCGACATGGGACCCATTTCATATGAAAAATACATGTATCGATTAATCTTTCAATTTACATTTTAAAACATGTCTTATAAATGTCGAAATACGCACATATTTTTGACTACGGACGTTTTCTGAATACAACCCAGAGCGAATAAAATCCCGAAAAAACGCTTACGGACGGCGTTTGAACGTTCACAGACAAAAAAATCGAACGATGACCCCATACTTTCATTGTTTTAAATTATTCTCGAATTAAAAACGAATAGTTTAAGGACAGATCCTCCATTTATTTCCCACGGTAAGAATTTTTTTATTTTTTCTGTACTGATATTTAAATATATGAGAAGTAAAAAAATGACTTAAAAACTATATGTCACCAAGCGAATTAAAAAGTTATTGGATTTCAAGGGAGACTACTCTTGTCTAAAATTGCAAAAATAAGGTATCACTTAAACACCCACAAAAAAGGTGTTTGAAATGACTAGGATTACATAAATAAGTCTTTATTGTGTTCAATATGTTTTATTCTGTCTAAATGAGTATCAATATGGGAAAATTAAGTGATGATTTTGAAATTTTTAGTAAAACATTCTTTCAAAATAGCTGAAATTACTCTTTTTTTTCGCAACGTTTCTGATAATAAAAAATATTCCAGCGGTAAGAATTTTTTTCCTTTTTGGTATAGACATAGTGCTTGGTCATACCTACAAAAACAAAGAAAGAAAAATATACCAAACCAAGCGTTTTTTCTCGTTATAAGTAAAATTTGGTTTACTTTATGCAGCTCTGTCCGAAATTGTTTCACTACTTTTATCCATTTTCTTCCTTATTACCAGCTTTAGATAATAAAAAGTGTCATCTTTTGTGTCCATCTGAAGCGGACTAGCTCATAAAGACACCACTTTGCTTTTGTTGCTCCGTTTCTTATCGCTAACGCAACATGTTGAACGCGTAACAAAAAGCAAAATGTACCATCCGAGTACTATTACACTTTAATTGACCAAACAGAGAAAACTGAAATAACCGAAAAGGGTCTTGTCATTTATCAACCAAACATTAAGTAAATGTAAAAAATACATTTGCTGAAAAAAGGCCAATTACTGAAACAGCTTTATTTCGTTATTTAGGATATGCGCAGTAAGTTGCGCAGTAACAACTGGATGATCTGTCCTTAAGCCAAAAAAAAGGGGGGGTACTCTCGTGAAGTGTTTGTCAAAAATCGCGTTGAAATTAGATTACACGCGCAGAAAGTGACGTTTTGAATGGCGTATTTTATGTACGTCGACGTCATACTTTAATCGGAACGTCACATGGATAAATTGACGAATGATTACTGAATTGTTGAACATTTAAAATAAAATTTATGTATAAAAAATGTTATTTTTGAATTGCAGTGTATTTTGTGCTAAAACAGACTGGGTTCACCATTTTGTTATGATAAACTGTCGGTGTTGTTATAGTCTATTTTTTGTTGTTTGGTAATTGTTTTCATTGCATTCGAAAACTATTTTAATGTGACATTTTGCAAATATTTTTTCATAAATTTTACCTTTATATTCATCTGAGCATATTTTTTCTGAAAAGATGAAATCAGAATATTGCGCCGTTTACGAGAAATATATAGATATTTTGTGCTAAAATTAACGAATTGATGTCAACAGCAGATCTGGTTTATATGGAATTTGTCATTTTTGTATCAACTTTAAAGGCGTATTTTTCGCTTATAAACAACGACTTCACAAAACTTATACCATTTATACGCATTAGAATAACCGTTCTTAACATCAAGACATACTTTTAACAAATGAAATTGGAATGCCCCTTTAACCTCTCGAACTTACATGAATAATAACAAAATTATGGTACTTTATTTTGTCAAGGGACGATCAAAATCTCATTACATTATGAAGTTGAGACAGAAATGACAAATTCCATATAAATCTTTACTGTTGTCCACATTAATTTGTTTGATTTTAGAACAAATATATTAACTTCTAGTAAACGGTTCAAAATTTTGGCTTGAAATTTTTAGAATTTTCATAAGAAACTTTGCTCTTTCAGATAGAAATACATGTGTAAGTAAATTTACGATAAAAGGTGAAATATCACTTAAAAAGGTTAGTTAAGGGAGGGGCCCATTTTCTTGTTACTGTTGCTCCGAGTTAAGACATTTTCCCGCAAAGAGATGCAAGAGTAGCTGATTCTAGCGTTTGTCAATAAATTTTAACTTCCGCGTCTTACCGAGTCTGTCAGCGTCCATAGCACTGCCGGAGCACTGCTTATCGCGGCCATTCCGCGGCCATTCCGCGGCCATTCCGCGTCCGTTCCACTGCCTCACCACGTCTGTCAGTCGTGGTTTGGCCGCGGTAAAATTTTTGTGCAGTTCAGAAAAATTTACCACGTCCAAAATAATTTACATTTCATTCCGCGTCCTACCACGTCCATATCACTGCCATAGCACGGCCGCACCACTACCGCATCGCGTCCAACAGTGTCCATTCCACGGGTGATTCATTTTAGTCGTGATACGGCCGCGGAACGGCCGTGGAATCGTATGTGACCGGGCCTTTTTACTTTCACAATTTCACGAATTAAAATAGTGTTTATTCATTCCTTCAATAATAAAATTATTGAATAATTATTAAATTATTATATAAAATAACATTTATTATGACTTGTCAACGGGTTTATTAAAATCAGATTATTCATGTACATGTACATTGTAATAGGGTTCAATTTTTCATTTCAAAGTTAGTCGACGGTGTCATTCTAATACCCTGCAAATGCAGCTTGATTGAAGATGAAGTTACGAGATTTTATAACAACACCGACAATTTATCATAACAAAATGGTGAACCCAGTCTGTTTTAGCACAAAATACACTGTAATTCAAAAATAATATTTTTTATATATAAATTTTATTTTATATGTTCAACAATTCAGTAATCATTCGTCAATTTATCCATGTGACGTTCCGATTAAAGTATGACGTCGACGTACATAAAATACGCCATTCAGAACGTCATTTTCTGCGCGTGTAATCTAATTTCAACGCGATTTTTGACAAACACTTCACGAGAGTACCCCCCTTTTTTATTGGCTTAAACTATTCGTTTTTAATTCGAGAATAATTTAAAACAATGAAAGTATGGGGTCATCGTTCGATTTTTTTGTCTGTGAACGTTCAAACGCCGTCCGTAAGCGTTTTTTCGGGATTTTATTCGCTCTGGGTTGTATTCAGAAAACGTCCGTAATCAAAAATACGTGCGTATTTCGACATTTATAAGAAATGTTTTGAAATGTAAATTGAAAGATTAATCGATACATGTATTTTTCATATGAAATGGGTCCCCTGTCGGAATATTATAGGCCGTAAACGTCGAAAAACTGACGTTTTACGGTATGCCGCTAGGTGGCGTTGTAACTTAAAGGACAGGCGATAAATCGGAAAAATAGAAGCAGAAACAATGTCAGGAAATATTTATCTAAAATATGTCTGAATATAATGCATGTCTGAGAGACCGGCCTTTTTGACGTGCATAGGCGCGAACGTCCTTAAATTGAGGTTGCTATGGTTACAGAAATAGTGAAAATATGGCCAAAAATGGGATCCTGCGATAAGATAATAACTAAGCAAGCTAGTTTGATGAGACTTGGTATATGACTATATGGCAATGTGTAGATTATGCACATCATTTTATTTTTGTTTTTAGACTAAAATTGTTGCTATGGTTACGGAAATAGTGAAAATATGGCAAAAAATATTGGATCCTGCAATAAGTTAATAAGTAAGCAAGCTAATTTGATGAGACTTGGTATATGACTAGATGGCAATGTGTAGATTATGCACATCATTTTATCTT
Source organism: Fragum sueziense (assembly GCA_963680895.1). Taxonomy (NCBI): domain Eukaryota; kingdom Metazoa; phylum Mollusca; class Bivalvia; order Cardiida; family Cardiidae; genus Fragum; species Fragum sueziense. The sequence continues at coordinate 78,095 of CAVMGG010000070.1, forward strand.
TGTTCTTTGACGAAAAGTGCGGTTGCTATGGTAACGGAAATAGTGAAAATATGGCAAAAAATGGATCCTGCAACTTAATCTATTATTGATTACCATATTGAGTCAATGTGAAGCCGGTAGGGGACTTTATGTGTTGCATACAACACCAGATACTTGTTTCAATATTATTTGTTATTCCATAAAATATCCTTTTTGCTTTTTCTGCTAAATTGCGTTATTTATCTTTATAGTTTCCTTGGTGAAAAGAGTTAGATCTATGTTATTTGCATAATAATGCATCCGTAAGAGCCAACAGTCTAAAATTTTCTTCATCTTTAAGGGCAAGTTGGGTTGCTTTAAGGGCGAGTAGAAATTCAGAGCTACTAGTCCTACAGGACTAGTAGGTTTGAAGATATTTTTCAACCCCTGCAAGTCCTTTCACAATTGACCATGACCTTGGACTTTGTGACCTTGACCTTGGAGTTTGACCTACTTTTAAAAAAACTTTAATCTGGCCGATATATCATGTCCTTTTAAACATACAGCCTTGATATTTGACACATGGAAACCTCCGACCAAGACCTATCACATACGACTGACCTTGAACCATGTGGCCTTGATCTTGGAGTTTGACCTACTTTAAAAAAAAAAATAAACTGGGCCTATATCTTATGTGCTATTACACATACAGCCTTGGTATTTTACACATGGACACATCTTACCAAGACCTTTCACATTTGACCATGACCTTGGACCTTGTGACCTTGACCTTTGACTTTGACCTACTTTAAAAAAAAAACTTTAACCTAGCCGATATATCAATTCCTTTTACACATACAGCCTTGATATTTGACACATGGATACCTATGACCAAGACCTTTCACATTTGACCATGACCTTGTAACCTTGACCTTGGTGTTTGACCTACTTTAATAATACATTAACCTGGCCTATATTTCATGTCATTTTACATATACAGCCTTGATATTTCACACATGGTCACTTCCAACCAAGATATTTCACTTTTGACCATGACCTTGGACCTTGACCTTGGAGTTTGACTTACTTTAAACAAAAATAAACTAGGCCTATATCTCATGTCCTGTTACCTATACAGTCTCAATATTTTACACATGGACACCTCCTACCAAGACCTTTCACATTTGACCATGACCTTGGCCTGTGTCACCTTGACCTTTAATTTTTACATACTTTTAGAAATCTTTAACCTACAGTGTTTCCATTCGGATTTTTATTTAGGGGTTTTGCACGCACTGTCATTGAGAAATGGGGGTATGGGACAGAAAATAGCCCCTGGGTAAAAACCAATAAAACAATGAAATATGTGTGTAATTTGCAATGCACGCTTATTAAAAGTGTTGTGCGGAATTATCGCTATATTCCGATATCCTTCGCCGACGTGGTACGATTTGGAATTATCAGTTTTTCGGGAATCTTCGGTAGTTTCCGAAAATTATATCAAAATACACAAAAATTTCATTTTTGTTTTGTTTCTTCGGTATAAATGACAGACAGGGTACGCGCTGGCGATCGCCACTTCAAAAGCCATAAGCGAGTAAGGCGACAATAAAAAAATATTTTTAAAAAAGTGGGTCAAAAATCGAATGTGGCTCAGACTTGACTCCTTCGTTTACCGTAAATGATAAATCAATCGCCAAATTACATTACTGGCAACACTTACTTTTTTATTTTTATAATTCGAAAGCTGGATTTGCTGTCTAAATGGTCGAGCAAGCACACCAGTTTAATATGTAGACAGAATTCATTTGTGTAATCAAGAGTCAATTTGTGTAATCGCGAGGCGGCATGAAAGAAAGAGACAACGCGTCGGTGCTAAAACCATCTACGCCAGTGTATTTACATCGTAGATAGCGTGTTGTTTTCATTGCTTCATCCCATTTCCTGCGCTTTGTTGCACGCGCGACTTTTGTAAACAAATCATAGTAAAACGTAACCTTATATGGGTGCGTAAACATCACATGGTTATATTGAAACATGAATGACTACGTCATCAATTGACTGTTTGCCGCGTTTCTGATCTTGCTCAAATTATCGCATATGAGTAACACAGATTTACTCTAGTTTCCGGAGTTTCCTTGGTTAGTTTCACTTTCGGAATTGTTTGATATAGATCTAGATCTATTAATAACTCGTACCTAAAGATGCTGATCCAAATTTTTGTGCGTGAAATCACGTACGGGGCCGTAATTTTGTACGTGATTTCTTTCAAATATGCGTGTTTCACGCACAATTTTACGTGAATGGAAACTCTGACCTAGCCTTTATCTTATGTCCTATTACACCTACAGCCTTGATATTTCACACATAGACACCTCCTACCAAGACCTTTCACATTTGACCATGACGTTGAATATTGCAACCTTGACCTTGGAGTTTGACCTACTTTTAAAAAGACTTAAACCAGGCATATATCAGCTAAAACAAGTTAAGTTGCACAATTACGAACGAAAAATGTCCCACTATAGTTTCGGTCTTAGATTTTTCTCATGGACATATTTCGGTTTTACTATCAATTAACTACTTGAATTTAATAAAGATTTTAAAACATGACCTGAGTGTTTCTAATTTTGTGACATTTAATGAATAAACTATTTTATGGAACGTAAAATGACGTAACGTAATTCACAAACACGTAATTCACAATTTTGATCATACAATAAAATTCCACAATTAATAATTCTGAAGAGAAATTTTCTTCTTGGTTTATGTAATCTACACATGTATAGGTACATGCCCAACTATGTATTTAACTTAAGCGTTGATTGTGTGAAATTTTAAAGAGCATTAACGTAATTCACATGCAGACATCGCGAAATCCCGTCGGACCGCTGGACATGTCTGGTAAAATTCACCTATGTCCGACAAAAATAATACAGACTACGGACCGCCTGTCCGGTAAAAGTCTGGGGTCGAAGCATAAAATGTATATCCTTACTCAAAAATCTGTTGACAAAGTATCGCGATGCATATATTCTGACACTCAGTGTTTCATCCAAAGCGAGTATTCTGCATTTTTTACCCAAATAAATCGTCAGGGAATGGATTAAATTGAGTTTCGCGGAAAACTGTCAACCATGTTGTTGTTGTTCTTTTAAGGGTGGTTTATTTTCCGGCTTCCGAAGCCAGCTGGGGATATTTTTCTCGTTTTTTTCACTCATTTTAATTGAATTAATCATTCTGAAATATAATTCAAGCCAAATTAAACTGGTATCAATACTTATACCCACTGCATATAATCCTTAAGCTAAACATTTTTGTTTGGGTAACCTGGATTGACGATCTTTTCCTCAGTCAGAAAAATGGAATTTCTTTGAAAGAAAACATAGTAAGCAGACCAAATGGTAAATATTCATGATAGAATGTGATTTTGTTATCTAAACATGATATTATTTTGCTAAAAAATAAATTCTAACACTTATTTTGAGACAAAGAAAGTGAGTTGTTTCTGTATGATTCATACCCAAAATTTGATATTCTACATCCCCATTTCTTGGACAATTTGAATAAAATAATACATGAAACAACTAGGAAAATAATATAAAGATGTAATACAATCATAAATTAAGGCTTACCACTACTAAGATGAGAAAAGTGTTGTGTTTGTTTATTTGCTTTTTTCCTAGAAATAGTATTATGTTGTCCTTAGATAAATTATAGTGTAGCCATTTCAGAAAAAGTGTTTGAAAATCTGATTTATTCGTTTACAAAATTGACCCTCTATAATTCTAAATGACCCCCAAAAATGGAGACAGGGGGGTCATAAATTACCCCCAAAAAATTGATCCTGGGAGAAACACTATCAGACACATTTGTGTTTATAGTGACGATTCAAAATATTTTTCTGTATTTTTTCGGTCCTGTAAAACATCTTCCGGTCTGGTAAAAAAAGGACCTTTACAGGACCCACTGTCCTGTAAATTTTTTTGACTCTTCGCATTGTCTGCACATGTATTGCTCCTTGAGCGGGGTAGCTTCCTTCATTGCAAAGTGTGACTTACTACAATCTACTGCTACCTTCAAGAGTAATACAATTTGTTTGCACATGCTGTTGACTATTTATAAATGATATTTGATATCATGTATTCAAAACATGATTTCGTTTTAGGATGTGTGTAAAACTAAATAACGTAATTCACACCAGACCATGGGACATATGCATAATTGTTCGCAGAAAAATGCATTTATCTTAAATTTCTTTATTTCACCACTAAAACAATTTGGAAAAGCTACTGGTTGGGATACTAGGTATACTGTATATGTATTGTATATGTACTCTCCGTACAAAAGTAATGAACTGGACCACCCTCGAGGTGGGACAGCTGGTTTTTACCCATTTTCTTATCGAGACATTACTCTCACATATTTCATCAGATATATGGGGTTTTGTTATTATTTCTATTTGACCACCCCCATGACATTATGTTGAAGACGATTCATCAATATAATTGTACAAACACAGCTTCTTAGGTCCATGGGACAGGTATTTCTCGTATTTGATACATTTAACTCGTTTTAGCTGTTATATCATGTCCTTTTACACCTACAGCCTTGATATTTCACACATGGACACCTCCAACCAAGACCTTTCACATTTGACCATGACCTTGACCTTGGCATTTGGCCTACTTTTAAAAACTTTAACCTGGCCTATGTTATCCCCCGCCGAAAAAATTTTTCGGGGGGGATATTGTTTTTGCCATGTCCGTCCGTCCTTCCGTCCGTCCGTCCGTCCGTCCGTCCGTCCGTCCGTCCGTCCGTCCGACATTCGTTTCCGCGCTATTTCTTGGAAACTATAGACCGGATTTCGATGAAACTTGGCACACAGCTTCACTACAAAGAGGACATGCGCATATCGTCGGGGTTACCCGGTTCGACCATTGAATTTAGAGTTACTGCCCCTGACTGTTTAAGCCATATACATACAGAGTGATATTCGTTTCCGCGCTATTTCTTGAAAACTGTAGACCGGATTTCGATGAAACTTGGCACACAGCTTCGCTACAAAGTGGACATGCGCATATCGTCGGGGTTACCCGGTTCGACCGCCGAATTTAGAGTTACTGCCCCTGACTGTTTTAGCCATATACATACAGAGTGATATTCGTTTCCGCGCTATTTCTTGAAAACTGTTGACCGGATTTCGATGAAACTTGGCACACAGCTTCGCTACAAAGTGGACATGCGCATATCGTCGGGGTTATCCGGTTCGACCGCCAAATTTAGAGTTACTGCCCCTGACTGTTTTAGCCATATACATACAGTGATATTCGTTTCCGCGCTATTTCTTGGAAACTATAGACCGGATTTCGATGAAACTTGGCACACAGCTTTACTACAATGAGGACATGCGCATATCGTCGGGGTTACCCGGTTCGGCCGTCGAATTCAGAGTTACTGCTCCTGACTGTTTAAGCCATATACATACAGAGTGATATTCGTTTCCGCGCTATTTCTTGAAAACTGTAGACCGGATTTCGATGAAATTTGGCACACAGCTTTACTACAAAGTGGACATGCGCATATCGTCGGGGTTACTCGGTTCCACCGCCGAATTTAGAGTTACTGCCCCTGACTGTTTTAGCCATATACATACAGAGTGATATTCGTTTCCGCGCTATTTCTTGAAAACTATAAACCGGATTTCAATGAAACTTGGCACACAGCTTTACTACAATGAGGACATGCGCATATCGTCGGGGTTACCCGGTTCGACCGCCGAATTTAGAGTTACTGCCCCTGACTGTTTAAGCCATATACATACAGAGTGATATTCGTTTCCGCGCTATTTCTTGAAAACTATAGATCGGATTTCAATGAAACTTGGCTCACAGCTTCACTACAAAGTGGACATGAGCATATCGTCGGGGTTACCCGGTTCGACCGTCGAATTTAGAGTTACTGCCCCTGACTGTTTTAGCCATATACATACAGAGTGATATTCGTTTCCGCGCTATTTCTTGAAAACTATAGACCGGATTTCAATGAAACTTGGCACACAGCTTAACTACAATGAGGACATGCGCATATCGTCGGGGTTACCCGGTTCGACCGCCGAATTTAGAGTTACTGCCCCTGACTGTTTAAGCCATATACATACAGTGATATTCGATTCCGCGCTATTTCTTGAAAATTATACACCGGATTTCAATGAAACTTGGCACACAGCTTTACTACAATGAGGACATGCGCATATCGTCGGGTTACCCGGTTCGGCCGTTTTATTTAGTGTTACTGCCCCTGACTATTTTAGCCATATACATACAGAGTGATATTCGTTCTGTTGAAGCCATATACATACAGAGTGATATTCGTTCTGTTGAAGCCATATACATACAGATTTATATTCGTTTCCGCGCTACTTTATTGACAATGAAAATATATTCGGCGGGGGATATCAATTCAACGAATTTGCTTGTTTCATTTTACTTTTACATATACAGCTTTGATATTTCACACATAGACACCTCCTACCAAGACCTTTCATATTTGACCATGACCTTGGACCTTGTTAACTTGACCTTGGACTTTGACCTACATCAAATGTAGGCCCTTGAGGGGGCATATATGTTTTACAAACATCTCTTGTTTTTTTTTTAGTTTTCATGCATGTTAGAAAAGATAGAAAAAAATCTAATCAGATATAAAGGAATAAAATACTTTGATGTGATCCAAAATATTAACCCATTTCCAAATATGGACTCTTTTTGAAGCCCCATATGCTAAAGGAATTGGAAAATATTTTGGAAAATGAAGAAATTGCTTAAGACAAGCTATTTCTATGTTTCCCACAAGGTTTTCTTCCCAGAAAAACAATAAAAGGTAAAAATTCATACACTTGAAATTGTCATCTGCATTATCTTTGAATTCAGACTGGTCTGAAAATTCACCATCTGGTAATGGGTTGAATTAATGAAAAAATATCAAGAGTTGTAGTTTTGAATGGGTAGACCTGATCCTTTGATAGAATAATTATGCTATACTTACAGTCTCTGGATCAATGGTAAGCATTTAACTTCTAGAGAACCACCTTTTTCTTGATTCTTGTTGTTGCAGACATGTATACCAACTAAAAAACCAACCTGGTTGTATTTCAGGATTATCCCAAGTTAAGTCAGAACTACTACGGTTTGTTAGAATCACTTGCCCAGGACCACATGGCTTTCATCAGTAATTTAGAACCTCAAGTATTCCTTTACATTCTATCCACAATCTCCGAAGGCTTAACAGCTCTAGGTTTGTATTCATTGCATCTTTTACCTGTGTACCTATCAACAAGTATTAAGGGTGTCATACATTTTACTGTATTATTACAAAACCTGGTAATTACAGCTTTAATCAAGCTGTAGTTACTAGGTTTTGCAATAACACAGACGATATGGCATAGGTTTCAAGGCCATTCTATCCACAAGCTCCGAAGGCTTAACAGCACTAGGTTTGTATTGAGTTCATCATAAACCTTAGAGCAAGAGATATGAGGGGGTGAAACCATTCTGAATTTAGTATTTCTAATCAAAATCAAACCCTATGTTGTGGGTACTCATTTGAAGTGTCTCGATGAGACAGTTCTAATGAGTACCCAAAATATAGGGTTTGATTAACAATAGATGAAAAAGTGCCTCTTTAATCACCCAAACCTCCTCTTAGCTTTAGCTCTGCTTAACATTTAACTTATCAACAAAATTATAGGGTTTGAAAATTTTGCGGGAAAAGAGGCAATTGTTCTATTTTGAAAGCTCAAATCGAGGATAACTGAATGCAAAGCCGGGTTATATCACACTTGAATATACTGAATAATTCATATTTTCTCCTGATAACTGCCAGATTTCTTCCTGATAATGAATAGCTATAATGGCCCAAATATTAACATTTCATTAATTAATAGATTATAAGTAACAAAAGGACTGCTTTTGCAAGTTCTTTGCAATAACTTTGTTGAAATGTTTGAATTTATTTTATTTATACATATTTGTTACTATAATGAACAATTTACATACATTTTTCAGACACAATGGTGTGTACGGGTTGTTGTGCCACACTAGACAATATTCTCACCTACTTGTTTAAAAAGCTCACCAGTAAGAAAAAGAAACCAAATGCAGTACAGGACAGCGAGGCTTTCCTTAGAATACTAGAACATCATCCAGAATTATTACAACAGGTAAAATCTTTATGCGATTCATCCTTTCCTTTAAAATAATGAAATCTCATTGTTTTACGATAGTCTCACTTTTAGTCTCAACCGTTTTTGGTACATTTAGCACAAAATAAGTGTTTCAAAAATCCATTCCATGGCTTGGAATCAGATTTTTGCAATATATTAGATGAATATCATTTTGCTTCCATTTGGGTTGGCCATTCTGATAGATAATTTAGCTGTGATCTGGGAAAAAGGCCCTTACAGCATTTTAGAAAACTATTTCCAAATTATCAAGGGGTCAAATGCAGTCTTAAAGGGATCCATTGTATCTCTTAGAGTTGCTACAGCTTAACCCATTACCAGACGGCAAATTTTTGACCGTCCCAATTTGAAAAGTGCTGCAGACGAAAATTATAAGTTGATGAAATTTTGAAAATCTTTCCATTTTTGGTTAGAAAACATTGTGGAAAATGAAGAAATTGCTTGTTACAAGCAATTTCTTCATTTTCCTCAATGCTTTCCAAAGCCTTTTCTTGTAAGGGAGACCAAAAGAGTCACTGTGTGGTAATGGGTTAAGAAGAAACTATTGGAGACCAACATGAATCTTGATCAGACTACATGTACATATGTATATGGCTGCGACCATAACGCAAACATCCTTTCTGACAAAGTTTTCTCCCACCAATGGTTTGATAATGTGGGCGAGCAGCTGAAGACTTGGCAAGGATGTTATGGTAGTACTGGTATTAGACACGGCAGGAATCCATGGTTAGGTGCTCCAGCCATCATGATATGACCGTAGAAATTGAAAGAGGTGGTAAACTTTAATCAATCAATGATCAGATTACAGTCAATCTTGCTCAAGCGACCACGTGCATTAAGCGACCTTTTGTTTGGAGCGACCACTATCAGGTCCTCCCGATGAAATTCCTTCTTTAAATTGTCGCATTAAGCGTTTTTCCCCTAACGCGACCAGCGACCGGCATTTTTGGGGCCCTCAAACAATGGAATGTTATTTTAAGCGACCGTCCCACATTACTGATCATTTAGGAAAGGTGTCAAGCGTATGTAATCGATATGAAAGCTGTGAAATTGCCCTAATTAACAGCAATTTAGTCACCTGAGAAGTCAATCAAAAATGAAATGACATATTGCTTTTTGTTTGTTATGCAATCTGGATTACCATAATTAATTTAGAATAATGTTCCCCATATAATCTGTTTATTCTTTGATCAGAATTTAAGAATAATATTGGATGGCAAAACCCGGGGAGATCATGTCTTATCAGTAATAATAAAGTCTGGCCTATCAACTATGCGGTATTAACCATATAAAGAGGAAGATCTAAAGTGAAAATATTTTTTGTTCGATTAAATTTTATGAACATAATAAATCAAGTCACCTTTGAAATAAATAAACAAATGGAAATAACTGTAATGTTTACCAAAAAATCGGGGAAATGAAACTGAAATTAATCACCCAGAGATGGTGAAATAATATCTTGAATGTCATTAATTCTTTCATTTCTTTTCACAAGTTGACTAAATCAACGATTCTCCCCTAAATAAGAGATATATTTCCTTTAACTTAACAATAAATCGATCTTTCATACCGTTGGTCGTTATTCAATAGCCCTCTTTTCCAGAAGTAGAAATGTTGGATAAACATTGTGTGTAAGGAAGAACTCGCATGAAAAGTTAGACATTGTATTCAGAGACCGTTTTGTTAAACGACCGCTTTTGGATTTCCCCCATGGTGGTCTCTTAATACAAGATTGACTGTATGTGCTTATGCAGGCTGATCAGGAACCATGTTTGTCTCAAATGCTTTAATTAAGCCTTTCCCAAACAAGACCTGGTTTTGACGTCCCTAATAGAAAAGGTTTAGGAAAACATTGAGACAAAAGAAGAAAATGCTGGTGACCACTGGTGACCAGCATTTTCTCCTTTTGCCTCAATATTTTCTTACCTTTAATATACTCAAATAATATCGACAAACTCTAATTTTGTCGTCTGCAACACATTTGTAATGGGAGTAGTCTGAAATTTAAACGTTTTGGAAAGGGTTAAGGGACCTATTTCCAGATTCTGGTTCAATTATATTTGATATTTACAGATGCTGCAGACGGTATTAAACATAATCATGTTTGAAGATTGTAGAAACCAGTGGTCCATGTCACGTCCATTATTAGGACTTATCCTATTAAATGAAGAGGTCAGTGCCCTAAGCTATTAACTTTCTAGCTGTACGAAATGCAATAGATTACACACGCTTATAAATACACTGCAAAGAATTTGATTTACCGTGCCGGATTTCAAGATTATGCTTCAAGAAGAAAATAATTTGCAAATATTATTTTACTCTACATTCATATGCAAGGGAGGTAATTTTGAACAATTTGGTCAAATATTTCCACAATTACCGTATGCATTAATTCAAAATTCTAAACCGTTCAAAATGCTTATGTTTGTATTTGGAATGGAAATGTAACACAGTTTAGGAATTACTGGCACTTTTCAAATTTCGCCTTTGGCTCTTTGGTGCTAATGATGGGTTATGTACCTTAAACTTAATATATTATAAGGAAATTGATAACAAGCCACCTAATTGGCCCTTATTGCAACCCATCCTTTAACCCTGTATCAAGACCATAACTCATGTTATCATATATTGGGAAAAATGTATTGTTTTAACCCGATGAAATAAGTAAAGTAAAACCTTTTATTACATTCCTAGCAGTGAAATCCTGTAATTTCACAGTGAAATAAATTTTCATATTTTCACTGCAGTGAAATATTTCACTACAAATTTCACTCCTGCCGTAATTTAGGATCTACTTTTTTCCAACCCAGTGACATTATTAAGAGTCTATTTCATGAGCTTAAATGTTGAAATTGACAGTTCAAATTCTTAAGAAAATACTATATAATTATATGTATATACATATCCGACTCTACCCCCCCTTTCCCCCCTATATGAGAAGAGTAAATAAAAAACAACAAGAACTAATGAACCAACAAAACACCAATCATGCATGCATAACAATGGAAATGTATGTCAAATTATATCTACCTGCAAAAAAGAAATACATTTATAGAGAACTAACCTATATTCTTTGTTTTCGTCCTTATCCTACTTCTAAATCACGGAAGCCAAGATCTATCCGTCACTGTCCAGGGTGTTGAAGGGAAATAGGAAATGACGAACATGACGAAATTCGTCCTGTGACATATTCAAATCACCCAAACAGACTGTTATTTCTATGTCTGCTCAAAGCAACCGAATGACGCATCACAGAATTTGATAAAGATTGTTACAAGACCATCCCCTTTGACTGAAACACGCTAAATCAATAGTTTTCCGCTGAAAATTCTGTTTATTTCATGAATCTGTCATTCCGGTTGTTGACCTTGTTGTTGTTGTTGTTTTCTTTTTACCTTAGACTGGAATTTTGGAAAATTTAGACTAGAAAGGTTGAATTATATTCAGTTCGCTTTTTGTTCTGTCGTTAGAGTCGTTTTTTAGCTCCACTGGCTCAAGGCCAGCGAGCTATTGTCATGGCGTTGTGTCCGTCGAGCGTCCGTGCATGTGTCCGTCCGTGCGTCCGTCCGTTAACTTTTTAGCTCACCTGAGCACAAAGTGCTCAAGGTGAGCTATTGTGGTCGCTTTTTGTCCGTCGTCCTCGTCTGTCCGTCCGTCTGTCCACAATTTCTTGTTACCACTCTAGCATCCACAAATATTGACCAATCTTGACCAAACTTGGTCAAAACATGTATGACCATAAGTTCTCGGATGAGTTTGATTTTGAGTCAGATCGGACCAGGAAGTCCAGAGTTATGTGCCCTTGAACATCAAAAATGGCTAGTTTTGACTTTGTTACCACTCTAGTGTCTACAAATATTGACCAATCTTAACCAAACTTGGTCAAAATATGTATGACCATAGGTTCTCGGATGAGTTTGATTTTGAGTCAAATGGGACTTGGAAGTCCAGAGTTATGTGCCCTTGAACATCAAAAATGGCTAGTTTTGACTTTGTTACCACTCTAGTATCTACAAATATTGACCAATCTAAATCAAACTTGGTCAAAATATGTATGACCATAAGTTCTTGGATGAGTTCGATTTTGAGTCAGATCGGACCAGGAAATTTGGAGTTATGTGCCCTTGAATGTCAAAAATGGCTAGTTTTGACTTTGTTACCACTCTAGCATCTACAAATATTGATATATCAAGACAAAACTTTGCCACAATGTTTGTAACTATAATATCTTGGATGAGTTTGATTTTCAGTATGATAGGAGCAAGAAATCTGGAGTTATGTGCCCTTGAATTTGTCAAAATTGCTGTTTTCGACTTTGTTTACACTGTAGCATCTACATTTATTGACTAATCAAGACAAAACTTGGCCACAATGTTGGTGACCATAAGATCCTTAATGAGTTAAATTTTCAGCTTGGTTTGGCCAGAAAAACAAGAGTTATTGGCCCTTTAATTTCAAAAAATTACCGTTTTCGACTTTTTTTTCTCTCTAACAAACAAATATGGACCAATCAAGACACAACTTGGTCAGCAATGTTGGTGACCATAATATCTTAAATGTTTTAATTTGTCAGATTGATTGGACTAAAAAAACAGACTTGTGTGCCCTTGACATTACAAAATTGCCGTTATCTACTTTGTTTTCTCTCAAACAGCAATAAATGTTAACCAATAAAAAAAACTTGAGACATAATGTTGATGCGAATATTTTTATCAGAACAGAGTTATGTGCCCTTTACTGTGACAAAATTGTTGTTTTCTTCCACTTTGTTTTTACTGTAACAGCTACAAATATTGATCATTCAAGATTATGAAAGAAGTTTTCAGCTGGATCATAATCTTGCATCTTAAATTATGTGCTCTTGAATTTGACAACATTGAGACTTTCATTCTATCTAGGTGCAGGTGAGCGATTAAGGACCATCATGGTCCTCTTGTTCTTTAAACATCTTCTCCTCTTATACCAGCGGGCCAATTTTGACCAAACTTGGCAGGAATGTTCCTTGAGTGACCCTTTTCAAAAATTGTTCACAAATTTTTGATTCATCAAAAAATGTGGGCGTGGCAGGGCGGGGCTTATCAGATTTAGAGAAATCATAAGAAAATTCTTAAAAAATCAACCATTGGACCGATTTGAACCAAACCTGGCAGGAATGTGCCTTGAGTCATTCTTTTCAAAATTTGTTCACAAATTTTACATTTGTCAAAAAATGTGGCCGTGGCAGGGAGAAAGGGGCTTATCAGACTTAAAGAAATCATAAGAAAATTCTTTAAAAATCAACCATTGGGCCAATTTGAACCAGACCTGGCAGGAATGTGCCTTGAGTCATTCTTTTCAAAATTTGTTCACAAGTTTTTACATTTGTCAAAAAATGTGGCAGTGGCAGGGAGAAAGGGGCTTATCAGACTTAAAGAAATCATGAGAAAATTCTTTAAAAATCAACCATTGGGCCAATTTGAACCAGACTTCGCAGGAATGTTCTTTGAGTCTCTCTTTTCAAAATTTATTCACAATTTTTTACATTTGTCATAAAAAGTGGGGGTGGCAGGGAGGAAGGGGCTTATCAGACTTTTATGTACAGATTTTTATATTTGTCAAAAAATGTGGCCGTGGCAGGAAGAAAGGGGCTTATCAGACTTAGAGAAATCATAAGAAAATTCTTTAAAAATCAACCATTAGGCCAATTTGAACCAGACTTTGCAAGAATGTTCTTTGAGTCTCTCTTCAAAATTTATTCACAAATTTCAAGATTTGGCTGGCCCCGTGTAAGGCTTACAAGAAATCATGGGATAATTCTTCCACTTTAGCCAGTGGAGCGATTCAGGCCCTCCTGGGCCTCTTGTTATGATTTAAAGTCCAGATAGATGCTTCATTCTTTGCTCACTTCAAAATGGCGGTCATTTTTTTCTGAATACACAAAGAACAGGTATATATGCGCAGTGTACAGAAGCATTGGATTAGATTGGAATAAAAAGTTTTTTGCCCCAAATTTAGGGTTAAATTCGTTGAATAGGTATGTAATAAATAGATTAACTAACTGAAGATATGTAATATGAAAATTATTTCACTCGAATGTGGTGAGATGGGGTTAAAAAACTTGTCCTAGCGGACTCGTTTTTTCAACCTCATCACACCCCATTCTCGTGAGATGTCCCTATTAGAAATGGCTTAGCAAAACATTGAGACAAAAGAAGAAACTGCTGATAACCAGCAGTTTCTCCTTTTGTCTCAATATTTTCAGTGCTATATTGTACACAAATTCCATCTTAAACAAGGTCCATTTGTCGTCTGCAGCAGCTTATGAAAGGGAAATTTTTTTGTTTGGGAAAGTTTTGATTCTACATATCTTACTGTTTCAGTACTTTGATAAACTTCGTGGAAACATCATCTCAAGTCAGCCTCAAGACAAACAACAAACAATGGTTCAGTGTTTCGATAACCTGATGGAGGGCATTGAACGATCATTACTCACCAAAAATAGAGACAGGTAAATTACTTCAGAGCAAGAGATTGTAAGATAAGAGGGGGTGAAAGACATATTTTTTTATTTATTTCAAATTCAAACCCTATGTTGTGGATACTCATTTGAAACTTATCATTGAAACTATTCCAATGAGTACTTACACCTTTTGATGTGATGAGAAATAAATGATATATATTGCATTTTGAAAAGCCATCACCCCCTCTTATCTGTAGCCCTGATTACTTCTATATTATGTGCAAGTACTAAAAGATCTGGCATAACAACAGATTTCAAATGAGATTTAGATAATTGTAATTTATGCAGGGCATTGAACGATCATTACTTACAAGACAAGGGACTGGTACCTTACTTGTATATGACGTGCAGAGATGCAGATAAATGGGAGATGATGGCTTTTCAAAATAAGATATTTCACTAAATGTTCATCAAAGCCTATGTTGTGGGTACTCATTAGAATCATCTCTTTGGGAGGATTCAAATGAGTACCAGCAACATGGATTTGGATTTGAAATAAAAAAAAATTCACCCTCTCTGATCTGTTAATCTGGTATGACCAAGTACTAAAAGATCTGACATAACAACAGATATCATGGGGGGGGGGGGGGTAAAGTTCGTTTGAATGAAACTTCGTTATTTGGTATTTCTGTGTGTAAAACATTGTGGGAAATGAAGAAATTGTTTTCACAACCAGTGTCTTTATTTTCAACAATGTTTTCCAAAGCCGTTATCTTATGGGGCGTCATTGAATTTGTGTGGGAATGAGCTAAAACAAATTTAAAATTTGAATAATCTATGTGAGAGAGCAGCCAGAGGCTATGATCAGATATTGTGGTAGTACTGGTGAAAGAAATGCCCATAATATGTTCAAAGCAGTTAAAAATGGTGTTAAAAGCCCAATCAATTTTAAAACATAAAAAATTAGAATGGTTGTCTAATCTGAAGTAGATAGAATACTCCAGTATTGGTGTAAGGATGATTACTTTATCTATTGTAGGTTTACCCAGAATTTATCTCTATTCCGTCGTGATGTGAACGACTCCCTCAAGTCTACAGGCAACAATAGTCCCTCCTCATCTACAGCTTCTCTAGATATGATGAACTTGTAGCAGTAACTGTATACTGAGGCCCCAACTAACTACAACATAGGCATTACTGACATAACATAGCTTTTCAACAAAAAACCTTGTAACTGCAGCTTGTTTTAATCTGCAGTTACAAGGTTTTTGTTGAGAAGCGACAATAAACTGCCCAAGAAAAGTTCCTAAATATGATTTGTAGCAGTAACTGTATACTGAAGCCACAACTAACTACAACATAGGGCTATACTGCCCAAGATAAGTAATGGACCTTGTAGTTGTAAGTGTAAACTGTACCAGTGAACAACTAACTACAATAGAGGGCAATACTGACGTAAACTGCCCAAGAACAGTCTCAAAAAATAATGGACCTTGTAGCGGTAATTGTAAACTGGACCAGTGAACAACTAACTACAATATAGGACAATACTGACATAAACTGCCCAAGAAAAGTCTCAAGAAGTAATGGACCTTGTAGCAGTAATTGTAAACTGGACCAGTGAACAACTAATTACAACAGAGGGCAAAACAAACAAGGGCTTGCTGAACTATGTGAAATAAAGATTTCCAAAATAGATAGATGCCAGTGTTGGTCAAAATAGGGTACGTATTGTTGATTAATGCTTTTTTCCCCAAAAGAGGAAGGCTTGGGAAAACATTGAAAAAAATGAGAATTTGTTTCTTCATTTTTAACAAAGTTTTCTACCTAGAAAGATGAAAAAAAAATGTGAAATTTCATTCAAATGAAATTACCAGATCTATCTGAATTATTTAGCAAATTGCACTAGTCCAAAATGTTGCCATCTATTCATGGGTTAAAGTTGTAATTTGGCAACTGACTTAACAAATCTAGAGTAAAGTG
Source organism: Fragum sueziense (assembly GCA_963680895.1). NCBI lineage: Eukaryota > Metazoa > Mollusca > Bivalvia > Cardiida > Cardiidae > Fragum > Fragum sueziense. The sequence goes on from CAVMGG010000070.1 coordinate 94,717, forward strand.
AAAAGAATCTGACTAGGTCAGACTGCTCAGCATGTACTCTTTTATCCATTAGCAGACGGCATAATTTTAGGCTGGTCAAAATTCAAAGCATATTCAGACATCAATTTCGAGTGAATGAAACTGTACATTTCCTTTGTCTTTCTGAGTAGAAAACATTGTGGTAAATGAAGAAATTGTTTGTGACAAGCAATTTCTTCATTTTCCACAATGTTTCCCAAAGCTGTTATCTTAGGTGGCTTCAAAAAGTGTCCATATTTGGAAATGGGTTAAGGTGTACATAAACACATCTACTTTTTCCCAAATAAGCCATTATTTTGATGCTGAGAATCGGTATTTTCTGCCTTATATGAAAGCTTTCCATGCTTATAGTACACAAATTCCACACATTAGATAAAACTCATTTTGTTGTCTGTAACTCCTTTCAAATGGGGACATTCTAGAATTTTATTTTGGGAAGTGGATGCATAGGCTAGCTCTTAGGGTTGGACTGTCCAATGCTGATTTTAATCTCATGAATTCCATTTTGCTTTAGGGTGGGTATTGTGATTAAAACTCTTTAATACATTAAGAACCTTAAACCCTTTCCAAAATTATGCCTTGTTATGAGGGAATAAAGGAGGAAAATTAAGAAGCAATTGAGAGGAAATGAGAAATGTTGATGACTCAGAAGTTTCTTCTTTCCCATCATATTTTCTGTGTATTTTGTTATTTTATTGTCTGCACTAGCTCTCAAATTGAAGATGTCTTAAAGTTTGTTTTTTAACCCTTTCCCAAACGACAATACTTTAGGGTGGTCCAATTTGAAAGCTGCTGCAAACGACAAAATGGATATTACTAATGGTAAAATTTGTGAATGATATAGCACAGAAAACATTGAGGCAAAAGAAGAAAATGCTGGTTATCAGCATTTTCTTCTTTTGCCTAAATGTTTTCCAAAGCCTATTCTATAAGGGACGTCAAAACCAGTTGTTGTTTGGGAAAGGGTTAAAGGATTAAGTAGAATGAATATTTGTAATCTGGTTCTTTTTGTTACAAATTTTCTTTGTGGCTATTATTGCTGATGTCTTCAAATGCTATTTTATTTACAAACATTCTTTTTTGCTGATATTGCAAATATCTGCAAAAGTTTCCAATTGGTGCATAATTTACCAACATTTCAGTGCTATTACATCATAAAGTGATATCCAGTGCTATTACATCATAAAGTGCTATTTTGATGTACTTGTTATTTTCAACAAAAACCTTTTAACTGCGGCTTAAAACGAGCTGCAGTTACAAGGTTTTTGTTGAAAATCATCAAATTTTTATGCGGAGGTAATGGGGGAGCCATATTGCTTGTAACATCCCCTTGCCATTTAATTCATGCTTTTGTGACTTTACAGAACATGATATGAAAAACATGATAGAATAATAACATGAATTGAGAAAAAGCTGTTTTCCCGCATTTATGCTTTTGCCTCATTGTTTCCCAAGACATAGCATACACATATTTCATTTAATTTTGACATCCCTAAGAGGAAAACCATGGGAAAACGTCGAGACAAAAGAAGAAAATGCTGACAATCAGCATAGTTCTGTGTTGAGGGGTACATAAATCATATCTTTATCAACATTCATTTTGTTGTCTGCAAAAGCTCTCAAATTCAAACAGTGTAAGTAATTTCCTTTTTAGGAACAGGTTTTACCTGTTGTATGAAATCAATTTGGATTCTGTACATCATATGAGTAATGACAAATTGCAATTCATAACATTCTCCAAAAAAAGGTTAGATATAACATGATTTTACATAAAGCTTTTGAAAGGTATTGAAATTGTCGTCTGCAACATCTTTGAATTTAGACAAGTCTAAAATTTTGTCATTTGGTAATGGATTAATTTTGTCTTCTGTTTATGCCATGAATTTTTACAGTGTATGGTTTTGTTAACTGGCCTAATTCATGACATTTTTCATCATTTCTCAAACAGCAAAATTAGGGTATTTTTACTATTTTTTATGCTCCCCGAAGGGAGAGCATATAGTCGCCGCTTTGTCAGTCCGTCCATCTTGTCCGTCTGTCATTCCATCTGTCGGTCCGTCCGGAGTGATTTCTCCATAACCCCTGGGCCAAATCAAATGAAACTTACCATGTGAACTCCCTATGACATAATGCTGATGTACTTTTTTGGATTTTTGGATTTGAGGCCTCGTCATGGGAAAAGGGGACTTAAGGTAAAATACAGCTTTTCTCTAATTCCTCCTAGTCTAATGGTCAGAATTTGATGAAATTTCATATTTGAGTAGCAAATCACATGCCCTTGACAACAAAAATTTGCGTATAACAAATACGTCATGGAAAAAGGGGGCTTAACATTTGTTAGCTTTATGTTAGCTCTCCATAGCATACATTTATTGTGACAATGCCTTATTCGGGGAGCATTGTCCGTCTCTGACGGCCCTTGTATTTGAAAGGTGCTGCAGACAACAAAAAGGACATTGATAAAGATAACATTGATTGTCTGTATACAATGAAGTGCAAAATATTAATGGAAATGGAGAAAATAGATCTTCTGGTCATCAGCATTTTCTTCTTTTGTCTCGGTGTTTTCTGAAGCTGTTTCTTTCGGGCAAGTCAAAACCAGGTCTTGTTTAGGAAAAGTGGGACAGGGTTATGCTATTTTCTTTTTCGGGTAGAAGGAATTGGTATATCAAAAGTAACAGTTAAGTTTTTGACTTTGTACAAATTTTTATATTGAAAAATAAATTTTGTATACATTTTTTTCTGGTGAATGTTTCTATATGTTGAAGATGATCACTATTGGTTATTTGAAATGAGAATTCATTAAAAAAGAGAAATACATCTTAACTTGCTGTTGAAGTTTTAACTCGTTACCAAACAGTGACACCTTTTGACTACCTTGACAAAAATGGCTTTGGGAAACTTAGTGGGAAATGAAGAAACTGCTTGTGACAAGCGATTTCTTCATTTACCATAATGCTTTCTACCCAAAAAGACAAACCATGTACAATTACAGTCACTTGAAATTTCATCATCTTTGAACCTAAACCATCCAAAAATTTTGTTCTCTTGTAATGGGTTAAGTGTCTATCATTCAGTATCTTTCTTCTGTTAATACCAAGTTTGATCCCCGGCTGTGACAAACACCCTTTCTGAAATTTTGACTCCCACCAATGGATAGATAATCGTAAACCTACATATGTGGGTGGGCAGCTGGAGGACCGGAAAAGATGTGGTACTTCTGGTGTGAAAGTTTGCAGGAATCCATGGTCAGGTCCTTCATCTGTCGTGAATGACCATAGCAATTGTAAGAGGTGTTCAATGGACAACCCCAAACAGTCAATCTTCAGTTCTGTTTTAATGGAAACCTATCTAGGAAGCTCAAACCAGGGATCTTGGATGTGAGTCATCGGTTGGCCATACTCTGTCTTACATTTGGCATAACGTCAGTGGGAGATGAAAACCTCGTAACTGCTGCTTGAAAAGGCTGGAGTTACGAGGTATTGACCTCCAAAGGACGATTAGTCAGTTGTTTATCACCAGTTGATAAATCGTGTACAAATCATCTGTATGGAATGCTTGTGACTTGTACTGGATGTTCTCATTAAACTGGTGAGAGAAATACAAAGAACACAGGGTTAGGCGCACCAGTCTTTGAAATATGAATATTGAAGCCATTTCCACACAGTGACTCTTTTTGACTCCTCAAAGGATGAATGCTTTGGAAAACATTGTGGAAAATGAAGAAATTGCTTATCCCAAGCAATTTCTTCATATGCCACATTATTTTCTACACTAAAAGACCAAAGAAAGAAAAACTCAATTCAATTGCAATACCTTCGAATTTCGATCAGTCTAAAAAATTGTGCTTGGATATGGTCCAAGCATCATATCGTCCGTCTTGCAACTCTTGCTCTGTAAAAAGTTACGCATGGCTGACCATGCCCTTTTACAGGGGTAAAAGTTTTCAGGCATATGCCTGAAGTTCAGGTTTTTGAGTATTCCAAAATGCCCATTTTCTCGATTTTTACTATATAAATACAGAATTTTCCAGGTTTTCAGGTTTTTCAAAATTTTCAACTTTTACCCCTGCTTTTAATCGTTTCTCAAGCAAGCACATGTTTTGATTTCATATCCCAAATGGGAAAGGCTTGTGAGGACATTTAGGCGAAAGTAGAAGATGTTAATATACTAAAGGAAAAAAGAAACGCAACAGCAAATTGATTTGACCATACATTGTGTTTTTGTTTCTCTTAAAATAACCATAATTCGAGTATTTTTTTTTTTCAATGCATAGTAAAACTTCATCGTTTGACTTTTTAGTGTCAAAATTTCATCAAGGTCAAAGGTTGTACGTGCTATCAATATGCGTTGAAATGAGAGCGGTTTGGTGTCAATGTGAATTGCGTTCTTGCATGCAATCCACGCTGACGTTAACGATTCCTGTCTGAAATTTGATTGCTGTGCTGTCTATGAATATCGCCAACAGTTTTTCTCGATACGAGAATTTGTTTCCGTAGGAAAAATAAACGAACGTTATGGTCTTGATGTCGTGACGTTAGACGTTGACGACTGCTTTTCGGAGAACCGTCAGTTGTTCCGTTGGTTCTAAGACGTTACCTCAAGCAATATTTTGTCAACCGATGTACACCAAAGTCTAAAGCATCTTCGGGTTAAGATGTTTTATTCGTAAACATAATTTCTACCGGATGACGTCTTTGAATAGGTCGCAACATGATATGAGGGATTGAATCTAAACGGAAGTCATTGCCTTTTGTTGAGTCGACGTGCATCTACACAAATTCAAAGAGTTTTATGTAAAAATTGGATATTTGAAGGTTTGCACGTGAGAAACTCGTAAACGTCTATTTTGACGTTATCTCGCAGGTAAGACAGGTTCTAACGTAAACACGAAGATCAATATCAAGATACTGTACCCTGTAATAATCAGTAACAACTTTGACTCTGTATATTGCGTTTTTATTCACCTGAAAGGGTGTGGCTAAGCCGAAAGGTTATTCGACGAGTTTACTTCTCGATACCTTGGTTAACATAAGGGAAAAACGTGCGGCACGAGCATGAAAACATTTC